>MIQA02004596.1:18281-35678 GCA_001887855.2 Sclerospora graminicola | reverse complement strand
TCCAAACTGATGTAATTCAGGGTGTGGGTAGCACACCACGGTTTTGATGTTTACTTCCTTGCCTTTGTCATCTATCAAAGGTTCTGTAGCGTCAAGTGTCCAATAAATTCCATTTACCGATTGATGCAGTAATATTGTTGAGCCATTTTTCTCCGTACATCCTTTCACTATCCCAGGTTTAAAAACAGTCCAATTGTATTGCTTCAACACATCCGGGCATCTGAACAGTTTGATTGGGGGTGCCATGCCAATACTTTCCCCAATTTGCACTCGGGGAGAAGCTAGGATGATCGCTGTCATCCACCTACCCAATTTTATTCGAGTATGCGAGACTGCTTGTCCGACAGGAACTTTCCACCGATACTTATTATGAGCAATCCTTTGAATATCCAGCTCACGAATACTGGATTCTGGGATGCGATCATATTTGTTGGGTGCTAATGTTGTTGCCTGAGTTTCAGGTATCCATGGGTTCCTTGCCCAACTAAATGTACCCCAGAATATCTGATAATGTTCAGGAAGTAGATTATGATAGGGAATATTGTCCACAGTCACACATAATTCAAGCACTTCAGATTCTTTTAAGCCATACGAATGTTTTCCCGGTTCACATTGTATTCGTGATATCAAAGATGGCAAATTCTTCTCCACGTATGTCATTAAGTGCTTACGTTGAGTTGTAGTCGGACTTAACCACCATCCTAATTCTTGGCTTAGTGTACCAATTTTTCTGGAAATTGTCATATTCTTACATAACGTAAAATGTCTCCTTTGCATAGGAGATATACTTATAGCTTTACCAGGAGACCAATTTTCAAACCTCCAGATCAACCATGCCGTTTTGTAAATATCCTGTGAGCTTAGTAACCATGTTGTCGCGTCCTTTAGGCGTTGCACCTGTAGTGCTAACGGTATGGATACTAGTCCGAGTCCTCCTGCTTCCCTCGGAGTGTAAATTAGAATCGGGGACATCTTGTGACGTGCTGGTCCTCCATCGGTACTCTGGGACCAAATAAAACTCTTCTGGATTTGTATAAGTTTATTCATAATGTGTTCCGGAGGATCAAATACTTTTGCTGTAAATGTGATCGCCGGTAAAACCACCGTATTGAATAACATCACTCTGTCCATAATCGAAAGAGAGCATGACCCTGTTGTCGCTAACCTCCGATGTATTTGTTGGATACGCAGACCCCAATTGACTTCCGTCATATTGCCTAGACCAATTTCATAACCAAGATAACGTGTTGATTCTCCTTTGTTTAGGACCGGTATACCTCCCCATTCTTCCGGAAGGATTGTTGGTCTTAGAAATAGAAATTTACTCTTTTTAGGTTGTACTTTCAGCCCTGCCATTTCTCCAAATCGTTTAACCACTTTCAATGCTTTCCCCATCTGATCAGCTTTTTGTAAGAAAATGGTGGAATCATCCACAAATGCCGAGAATTGGTGCTTGTCCGAAGCCAAACCTGTACCAATGTTTATTCCATCTATTTCATTCTCCTGGTGAATAGCCAACGCCAGTGGTTCCACAGCTAAAATGAATAACAGTGGTGCCAATGGACAACCTTGACGTATCCCTGAACAGACTTCCATTGGTTGAGAAATCTGATTGTTTACTAGAAATTGAGCTGTAGTTTCATCATGTAAATTTCTAATTAAGTTCACAAATCCTGTACTGAACCCAAAGAGCGATAACACCTGATATAGATACTGTCTATCCACAGTATCATAGGCTTTAGCGAAATCTAAAAATAAAATTCCAGGACATTCTCCGTTCGGTAAAACCTGGCTTTGATGTGTTTGTTCAGTTTGTAGGGAAGCCATCATGATTGCGACTGCCTTTTCCATACGTCTACCTGACACAAAGCCTTGCTGTGTGTCACCAATTAGTAATCCTAAGAAGGTTTGTAAACGTATTGCCAGTATTTTCGCAAAAATTTTGTATCCAGTTTGTAGTAACGAAATAGGTCTGTAATCTAGTGCATCTGCTGAATCACCTTTTTTTCTCAAAGGTATCACTAGTGCACGTTGGAATGACACTGGTGACATTTGTCCTTCAAGTAATCGATTGTATACCTTAGTCAACGTCGGACTTAAGGTTTCTGCAAAATCCTTGTAAAAATCATTGTTTAATCCATCCGACCCAGCTGCTTTACGTCTTTCCAGTCGCTTAATTGCATTTAAAACTTCACGTTCCTCTATCTGGGCCATTAGCAGGTTATTCTGCTCTGCTGACACCTTTCGAGTGGAAGGAATTTTAAACAAATCTGCCATTTTCCTTTGAAGGTCTGGTAATAGTACATCCCGATGCTCAACCCCTAGAATTCCTCGCCAAATAAACGCAAATTTATCTGGTATCGTCGTTCCAGGAAGCATATTTGATTCTGTAGGTACTGTTATTTGTGATACCGTTTGATCTTTTTCGCGCATTGAAGTCTTTTTGTAAAGCCATCGTAAATCCTCCTCTTTCCGATGCAGTCGTCTTCCTCGCCGTACTTTATGCGACTTTTGAATTGCCTCTGCTATAGCTGTTACTAGGTGTTTTCGTGTACGTGCATTACTTCTTAATGAACTTCGAAGCTGACTTACTCTTCGTCTTCTCCGCCGTGCCGATTGCTTGGCTAGACGGAAAAGAGTGGTCGTAATTTTAGCACTCAGTTGGTCCCACTCCGTGTCAACTTAATTTTGACTCCCCAATATTGTTCGTAATGCCTCGTCTATTTTTTCGTGTGTACTCAAGTGAGATGATCCAAAAAAAGGGTACCGTGGTCTCTGGTTGAAATATTCTTTTTTGTCTGTCTCTTTTCTGATAAATAGAGTTGAACTTGAGCATGGTCTGAATAGACAGGCGGTTCACTGACTCCCAGCCACTGGGTTAATGATGTTAATCGTTTAGACACATAAAATCGATCCAGTCGACTAGCCGAGTTGCCTTTCCAATACGTGAAATGTTCACTCGGGTCTAATTTGTCTTCACCAGATATCGATCCTATAAGCGCCCTCGCATCCATTAAATGATATTTTTCCACCAGACGAGATAGACTGATACTCTCAGTGTTGTTGTTACGTTCTCCACCTAAGCGATCTATCACTGGGATTCAACACAATTAAAGTCACCACATAGTATCATTTTATCCCATTTGTTTGAAAGGATGTGTTCCACTTCTGTAAAGAAAATTTCTCTTTCGTTGGAATTGCTAGCTGGAGCGTATATATTTACGATCATCGTAGTTTTCCACTCTACCATGATGAAACGTGATGACCAGAGGTGCTTTTTACAAGGAGTTATAAATTTGGCTTGATCTGGGTGAAATAATACTGCTACTCCACCTGTTTTATCATCCCCAATACTCCAATATGCATGTACCTGGTCACTGTTATAAATTCCCCATAAACGATTCCATTGCTTTGTATATTCTGAAGCTGTTTCTGAAGAGTTGATGTGAGTTTCTTGGAGTACAAAAATGTGAGGCCGATGTGACTCTTTCATATATCTCCATGATGTTAACCAACTCATTATATCTGTTTTCTTGAAACCTCTCAAATTTTGCGTCAAAATGTTAAGAGAGGCCTCCCCTTGTTGATTATGTGATTCTGATGTGATCGACTGGAACTCCATTTCCTGTAATAGTCTGTATTTCGCATAACTATCCATCGATGACAGATCAAAATAATCATGGTTGGCGATATCCATTATCTGTTCGTTGCCCTTAGTAACAGGGAGATGAACCGTTAGATTCCTCTGAATTGTGCCTTGGAGAGTCAGGGATGTCAATGAAGTGATCCGCAATGATATTCATCCAGTCATGCAAGTCTGTCCAGGCTGATCCTTCTTCATCCAATACTTTATTAAATTCTTCACTATAGTCTTCATAAGATGTCTGTACCTTAAAGTGACGTCTCAACAAATCTATTATTGAGTCAGTCGCAAGATAATCTTCTCCCACCATAGCTGCGAATTGCTCAGCATAAATATATGCGCTTATTAGGTATCTTGCCAGTGTATACTTCCTCATTGGAGCACATAATCTGATTAACTTACTACCACCATATTGATTACGACGTAGTTCATTCCATTCTTGAGTACTATACGTAATCAATGACCGCTGTTCTGGTGCTTTGAGTGCTAAATATCTCTGTTCCCATGCACCAAAACATGCGGCTTGCACCCCTTCAATACCATTTTTTTTGCCTTGTTCTAACATAGCACACCAACATTGTTCACGCCATATTCGAGTGATAGCAATTTCTGTCTCCGTTGTTAGACTATCCAGTATATAATGGGCTCCATCGAATGTTTGTAATAATTCCAAAAGCAGCATGCTCTCCTTATCTGCTGCAGTTTTCCAAACTCCTGGACCTTTATCCAGGTGTGGAAATGGCACCATGGACTGTTGCTTCCAAGCTGCTTCTAATGCTCCCCAAGCTGTGATCCAATGTTCTGTAGACTCTTTAGGACTTGCAACACAATTATTGAAGTCATCCACCAATTCTCTCTGAAGTTGGATAACGGGTACATCTGTTCCACGTACATACCGGATTGGTTTCGTAAGAAGCTGTGATCCTTGTTCGTTAGGATCTGTCCGTGTACATAAACGTTTGGCTTTGGTGGTTCTCTCGTGTTCCTCGATTAATTCATCGTGTTCACCTTCTGGTTGTCCCGCCTCATCCAATGCTGACTCAAGTAATTTAAGTTCCTTACTTTGTGTCATTTCTAACCAGCTTCGATGGTACCATTGGTGCAATACCGATTCTGGTATTTTATAGTGACGCATCACTCTCTCACGTGTATCCGGGCGAGTCAGGTCCGCTTCCAGGAGCTGAATTTGTTCTGGAAGAGACTGGCTTCCGACTTTATCCGTTAAGAAGTGGAGTACTTCTAGCCAGCCAGGATCGTGAGTCAGAATAATCTGCTCAATATCATTTTTAAAATAGTCATGGATGGACGGTCCCCGAAGTCTATTAATGATATCCGCCACCTTTTCCTCCCAATCTTCAGCCTGCTGTTTCTGTTGGGCTGTCCCATCTACTAATATTCCGTTTTCCGTCTCTTCGTGTTCTGAGATCTCATCCATAACGATATCTCCATTTCTTCCTTGTTGACTATTATTGGATCTATCATCCTCGTAATCTTCGTCTGATTCACAGTCACTGCTATTGTCAGTCATGATTATATCTACTTCACCGTCCGAATCATCGTCTACCGCCCTCAATCCATGAATGTACGCCGAGTAATGAGCTTCTTTGAAGAAAAGAACAATTGGCCATTGTGTTTGAGTCTTTGGCTCCTTTTGCTTCAAACGTCGAACTGTGTCAATACAGTTCTGTAATGACATTGGATATTCTCCACTCATCATGTAACAGTTGTTTTTTCTGTTACGTGTTTCTGGTGCGTAATGTATCACACCGGGTTCTTCCATCCCTGTACTTATATTTATGACAAAGATATCCTTTTGAAGTAACGTGCTAATTGTGGCCAAAGTATCGTTGCTTCCCCATGCCTTCTGTGGAACTGTATCGGTGATCTTTGATCCACTTGTTGCAAACTCCTTGAGATACAGCTTAAATTCACGAGCTGACTCCTTTGCTGAGATTTTTTCGTATCCTCTCCCTAATCCCAATAAAGTGTGTTTGCGGATACCCGCAGGGAATTTTATTTCAAAATCGAGCATAGCACGAATATGACTTCCTTCTTTAATCCACTGTGCTAAAGATTCCAGCAATTCCACGTTTTCCGTTTGAAATTGTAACGTTGCGAGAGCCTGACATATTGCATACACCTGGCAGTTTCCTGTCGCCGGTGTTGCAACACGTCTGATACCCATTAGCGTTTCTGCCTCTGCTAGGGAAATTTTGTTTTGATGTGAGGTAGTAATTTGTTCCTGCAAAGGAAAATCCTTCAATGAACCGTTGCTGGCGTTTAGACCATCCAATATCTCGTATCTTGTCTTTGATCTTTCCTTCTTCAATTAAACCAACCGTATGTTGTGATTGTTTTTGTAATTGATTGTCCTTGGGTGACTTTAAATTGTTTGAGTCATGTTGCTCATTGTGGTCTGGATCGGGTAATTTCTTAGTGTGTGTACCATTGTCCAGGCCTTCCTGTTTGACATGGTCCCCAATAGATTGGTGGATCTTTTCGCCAGTGCTGTTTATTGCTTTTTGAGTGGTACTCCGATGTACCCACTCTTTTCCTTTCGTGCCGCCATTCGCTACAGTGATTGTCTGCTTTTTATCCTTTCCTTGACCCTGAGTGTTACTTCCTGGTGGTAAGGTTGAAGGTAACACTTTTTTGATTTCGGTGTGTTGTTGAGTAATCGACCGTTTTTTGTTTTTCGTCTTTTTTTTTTACCGTAACATTGACCCAATCCGAAGATGTTCCTTTACTCAAAGAGTTTTGTGTTCGAACTTCCTCTTGTTGAGTTGGTTTGTCTGTTTCAGAAGAAGCTGATGAACTAAGATTCTCACTTCCAGTTGGTTCCTCGTTCATTTCTTCATCGTTTTTGCTCGTGATTCCTTCATCATTAGCTTTCCTATGAGTATCAATTTGATTCCTCAGATCATCCATGCTGGAAAAGGTTTCCACTAACTCCTCCTCTTTTTCCATTTCCTCGTGAACAATTACAATGCAACGTGACTTTTTCATTTCTTCCACCGTGATCGTACATTGTTTCATGGGGTGCCCTAACTCACCACACCGTAAACATTGACGCCGTCCCCTCATTGTGGGGTGTTCAATAATTATCATTACATGATTCCAATACAATCGACTGATATTTATAAGTTTTTCTGGACAATTCGTCGTGGATACTGTTAAGCCCATGGATGTGGAGTTTTCCGACATTGGCCCTCCATTATCCATATCTTCTAATTGAAACGGTACATCCAGTACCTTTTTTGGATGTATTACTGATTGGCTGATTTTTGAGAAGTGTTTTATACCGGTGGTACTACCGGTTTCAATACTGGACACGGGGGCCACACAATGTATAAAAGTATTCCCATGAACAAGTCCGCTCTCTGGTTCCTTACTGTAGTGATTGTGTTCGCACGCTGCAGCGCTGAGTCGATCCCCGCCATAAACAAAACCTCGGGTTTCGCTGTGCCTCATAGTTTTCAAGGGAACGATGAAGCGCCACATGAAGAGCGAGAACCCTTCGCAATCGAATCGTTACTGTCGTCAGTAAAGATCGCCGAGGAGTCTCTTCCTGGTACTGTACATGCTGTGAACATGGTGGATGTGCCGCAAATCAAAGAAAGCAATAAGGTAATCGCAATCCATAAAGCAACCATGATGGACGTATCTGAAATTAAAGAACGCAACGAAGTACTTGCGACACGGATGGAAACATTAGGAATCGACATTAATAGTGTCGTATTGATCACGGAAGCGTTAAAGTCTAAGTATGGGAGACTATTCAGCCTTAACAATCTCGAGTGGATGGTTCTAGGAAAAGTATATTTTGAAAAGGACAAGCGTAGTACTGATTACAGAGTTGTGCAGTCAGAAGAACTGTTTCGAGAGTTGAACATAGAAATCATTGACAACAAGGAAATCAAGATGTGGATAGCGAGGCTCAAATCTTTTCGTGTCACATTAGGAAACGTTTTTGGAAAGATGCTCTGGCTCTTACAACATCATAATGAACTCCATTTACATCTCGCGGATGCTGCTAAAATGGCTTTTGGGAACGAATTCTTGAATAGAAAAAAGTTGCCGAGCTCTGGTGAGATATTAAAAGCTGTGGGCGAACAGAATTTCGACAAAGATCTTTTGGAGTCTTTTTTACGACAAGACAAGGACATAAGGAAACGTATAGCGCCGATTGCTGATCGACGTTTCGCTATCGAATCGTTCACGTTGTCAGTGAAGACCGCTGATGAGTCTCTTCCTCGCACTAAACATGCAGTAACCATGATGGACGTATCTGAAATAAAAGAGCGCAACAAAGTACTTGCTACACGGATGGAAACATTGGGAATCGACATCGACGGTGTCGTATTGCTCACGGAAGCGTTAGCGTCTGAGTTTGGAAGATATTTCAGCCGTAACAATCTCGGGTGGATGATTCTTGGAAAAGTTTATTTTAAAAAAGCTGGGAGTAATACTGATTACAGAAGTTTGAGTGCGAGAGAACTGTGTAAAGAGCTGAAGATGGAAATCATTGACAAAGAGGAAATCAAGAACTGGATATTGAGGCTTTTTGGTTTTGGGGTCGGAGCTAGAATAGTTTTTGGGAAGGTGCTATGGCTTTTACAACATCATGATGAACTTAATCTAGACCTCGCGGATGCTGCCAAAATGGCTTTTGGGAGCGAATACTTGAATATAATAAAGTTGCCGAGCTCTGATCAGATATTAAAAGCTGTGGGCAAACAGAATGTCGACAAAGATCTTGTGGAGTCTATTTTACGGCAAGACAAGGACTCAAGGAAACCTAAAACGCCGAATCCTGATCGACGTTTCGATATCGAATCGTTCACGTCGTCAGTAACGACCGCCGATGAGTCTCTTCCACGCACTAAACATGAAGCAACCATGATGGACGTATCTGAAATTAAAGAACGCAACCAAGTACTTGCTACACAATTGGAAAAATTAGGAATCGACATCGGTGGTGTCGTATTCGTCACGGAAGCGTTAGAGTCTGAGTTTGGGGGATTTTTCAGCCGTAACAATCTCGGGTGGATGGTTCTTGGAAAAGTTTATATTAAAAAAGCTGGGAGTAATACCGGCTACAGCAACTTGCCCTCAAAAGAACTGTTTGAAGAGCTGAAGATGAAAGTCATTGACAACGAGGAAATTAAGAAATGGACAGCGAGGTTCAACAGTTTTGATGTCAAAGCTGAAAATGTTTTTGGGAAGATGCTCTGGCTTAAACAAGATCAGAATCAACTCAATCTAGATCTCGCGGATGCTGCTAAAATGGCATTTGGGAGTGAATACTTGGAAACAAGAGAGTTGCCGTTCTCTGATGAGGTACTAGAAGCTTTGACTGAACACAAAGATGTGACAGAGTCTCTGATACCGCAAGCGCAAGACAAGGACTCAACTATGACAGACGTAGCCGTGGATAAGCTGCTGGAGACGATTCGCAACTACTTCGATGAGGAAGTGCACGAACAGCCAAACAAAAAAAGAAAATTAGCGTAAAGTTTTGTCGACTATCGCTGCATTCTTGTGTGGTTAAAACAGTAGGCATCCATTGGACGACTCTTCAATTTCGCTGGCTATCCAGGGGTTTATAACAGCTAGATCATACTGTAGTTTCTTGATTATTTTTAGGGTCTCATAGTTACGGTAAAAACAAGTTGGGTAGCCATTTTTATACATAAATGAAGTTCTCTTGTCTTGATGTTTCTTCTTCGTGAGCAAGACGCCACGGGTTACCTGCATGTTAATGCAAACGAGTGGTCCATGTCTTCTGGACAACCTTGTCCATGTGCTGCTACTCGCCATGTCTGCCCGATTGCTAGTAGCAGCACTGGATAAAATTTCGTGGAGTAGGATATGTTTATCGTAGTCAAGTGTATCGCTGTTGGTGTAACGAGTAGCAACTTTGTGCCCTCAAATGATAGTGCAGAGAGTTACGATGACTCGAAAGCAACAGCTAACAAAAAATGCAAATCGTTCATGCGTTAAAAACGTTCCATTTTTACTTCACTCCACAATGGGTTTTCTTGCCCTATTATCTTTATCATGATGTAAGCGCTGGCGGATGTGAGTACGGGGGTCCAATTTCTTCGTGCAGGCCATGAGCGAATTCATCGAGCGTGAAACTGAGTACTTTCAACTTTTCAAAGTTTATTCGCTTTATCGCCATGCATTGAAGTTTGACGACCCCTTGATATTTGACACTAAAATTGGGCGAGAGAAACGGCTTAACGTGCTGTTGCTTGTGATGGAGTCGTTTAGAATGCAAGACTCTCAATTCTTGCTGAACGCTACATCGAAACGAGAAGTTGAGGCTGCAACTGCGTCCTTGTTACCGCCAACGGTAACGCTGACACCTCATTTCGATAAATGGGTATCACGTGGCGTAGCATTGGGAATCTCGTGTTACTCTACTTGGCGAACAAGTCGTTCGCAAGAGACTCTGTTTTCAGTCAAATGCCTTACGATAGTGTGACGAAAACCGGAACTATCTTTGGCCGCTTGGAAACTAATCTCACGGGTTCTTCAAAGTTTAAAACTATGACACCATTTTTGACAACTTGTTCACGCACGGATTAGGACTATGTGGGACCTTTCTCATGGATTCGGTACCGTATTAGACCACTAGGGCCTCGTTGATATCGTGAAAAGTAAGATCGAGCGGGACGACTGGACGCAAGGGTTTGGATCTGGACGATGCGCCTTCAGAAGATATTTGGGCAAAGTTCGCGTTGAAAAATGGGGGCATCTGATTGGTCAGTTGGTGGTCGCCATTCGGTTATAAAATTGTACAGGCACTTTCACCCAAAATGGAAAAAAAGTCTGATAAATTTGGCACCCCTTTCCCAATCAGTTTTGCAGGGTGCCAAATCTTTCCGGTCGATTTTCATTGGCTCGCCACAAATCAACATAATTTACAAATTACGGTATTATTGTTTATTATTATACAAAATAAGCTTCGACACATATAAGAATTTGTATACAGGAACCATCTGGTAGGAACATAAAAAAGAGCGCTTAGAGAGCGGAGCCCCACCGGAGCGAAGCGAAGGTCGGGGGCGCGGCGCGTAGCGCGGAGTACAAGCACCTACGGGGAGGGACAATCTATTGTAGAGCCACCGCAGCGCAGCGGAGGTCGGCGATAGGGAGCGCTCTAGCGGAGCGGGCGCGACTTAGCACCCCGCCGCAATAAGCGGTGTTTATTGGATTATAATTGTTTTCCTAACCCTATCTAATTTGAATCCAATCAATGGTGTCGGATCTTTTGTAGCCATGTCGGAACCGTGATGGTATGGATGCGGACTGAGTTTAAAACCCAATATATTAGTGGTTCTCACGGTTCGAAGGTAGGTACTTTGTAGGTAGGCAAAACTAGCCTATCAGCGCGTATCTACGACTTTCCAACCGTGAGGACCTTTTACATTCAGCAAGTGCGCACAGACTCGATTTAAGCCAATGATGTAAAAGAAGCTCGTATTTTGTGTTCGGTACAGTTATCTTCTATCTTTAACTAAGTCCGATTGGGTGCTTCCAAGCAAAAATCAGCCAATCAAAAATACCTACAACTTCTCGTTTTTGCCTTCAGCGAGAATCGCTGAAGGCAAACGTGTGAAAAAAAGGGCTTTGTAGGCAAACCGAAGGTATGCTCTGATTGGTCAGTTTTGCCTACAAAGTACCTACCTCCGAACCGTGAGAACCACTAATATACCAAAATTTCCCTCTTTTAGCAAGCACTGACTACTCGTAACCAAGTTGCTCGACGGACGCAAGACTTACAAGTTAACTTCAACAGTACAAGACAAAGAACAAGACACTCACTCCCTGCACGTGGAAACCTTACGCATCCGTAAGGACTTGTCAGGCGGCTACCTGGAGGTATTTCTTCACTTTAAGTGTGCGAATCGCTAATACTGTCTGTCTCTAGGTTTAAGTTCCTTGGAATAAACTTTCAAGAGATTTGTTTGTTTTGTGGAGTAAATTTGTGAAAATTTAAATTACTCTACGAGCACTGGTGCCACGACCCGGGACCTAGAGACGACAAGTATACACAGAGAAATGCTTAAAAGTCGTGCGGATGATTTTGGAGAAGGGGCGGTAACGATGCATTGGCCAGCCCCAGCTTTGGTTTCAATTGCAATTCTCACAAGATGACCCCAACAGGACGTACACATTATCAGAAGTGTGCGCCAAAATAACAAGGTATCAAAACCATATTCTCAAGATTTCCTGCGATTCTATATCATGGTTGTCTCTTTGCGAAATTTGCAAGGTGCGAGAGGCAAGACCATGATTACATATGGATACATATATTGTCACATTTGGTACTTTGGAAGAATCTGCTGTGAAGAGTTGTTGCCGAAGTGTGGATATGAGACGCACCCCAGAGAAATTATCGAGGGTATCTATGGACTGGATCCAAAACGCAGGGCTAAAGATATCTGACTGATGGGTTCATTAATGCTGGCAGAAAATCAATGAGAGACGTCAATCATGATTATTTTTAATGGTGAGTTGGATAGTCAATTTCTCCCGCATATTGAGCAGTGTCTGATGTGAACCATACACCCCCAAAAGTTCTAAACCACCTTCTTTGGACAAACTGGTAGATGAAGACATCGAGTGGAATCAAGAGAGTTTGAAAGGTATACTCTAATGTAGAATTAAGATGCCTTAAGAGTACGATGCAAATTAAACGGTTTTTATTTCATGGGGGGAAACGGTCAAGAAACAGAGTAACAAAGAAGCTTGAGTTTTCATCGGATGAAGATGAAATCATGCCAGCTACACCCAGCGTCCGATCAGATAATCCAGTAGTGGAATCATTGATGAAACTGATGCAGGACGGGCATCTGAGTTTGGAACAGCTGGCAAATGTA
The DNA here is from genome assembly GCA_001887855.2 of Sclerospora graminicola. Taxonomy (NCBI): domain Eukaryota; phylum Oomycota; class Peronosporomycetes; order Peronosporales; family Peronosporaceae; genus Sclerospora; species Sclerospora graminicola. Next base: position 23,144 of record MIQA02004596.1, on the reverse strand, counting down.
TCAACAACACTGGCAGCAGGAAAAAACCCTCGTATTGTTCTTGCATCCACTCGAAAACAATTCAAACGTTCGTTTGCAAGTGAATAGTCAGAAGATGATGATGACATAGAACTTACTGCTAGAGATGGCGCAGCGTGACATGGAGCAGGACGTCCTGTAACAACTGTGCTACAAATCTGTCCATAAAAAACGTTCGATGGAGACAAAGGAGTGGCAGAAGATGCTCGAGCGAGCTGTCAAAATTCCTTCACATTGAAAATTTTTGGGGTTGGGATACCACGCAACGATTGAAGATGCTCGTGGATAATATCGTGAATCCGGAAAAGTAGTGGTACAAGCACTTAGACAACAGTGTCAAATACGCCTGAACACTGTTGTTAAAAAGCTTCAGAAAAATGTATTGCATGGCCAAGGTTCGCTCTTGCTTGACGTATTATAAGTTAACGCAAAAACATGATGAATTGGCATCAAATTATTTGTATCGACTTAATGCAGCAGCGTTACGAGCAGGGATCAGTTTTCGTAGGAAGGGCGACTCTGTAGCCATTGGAGGATAATATTCATCAACTCGTTGAAAGTCTACACGATCGAACATTACAAATGCAGTTTAGAATACCCCATTTGATATCATCGAAGAAATCGAGTCCATGTATGCGTCCTATCAAGTACGACAAGGCAAGAAACGGGCAGGTCAAAGGAAAACTGAAAACTTGACGGAAGGATTTGCACCTGCTGTAAATCGAGGAGACCGGGGGCCACCTAATTCACAAGGGACAAGTCAAAGTTCAAGTCAAGAACAAAAACCAGTGCGTGAATAGACGGGAGAGAATCAGCACCCATCTGTAGTCAAGGTGTGTGACCAGTGTAATCGGCGAGGACACGACCGAATATGTGCTGGCAACTCCAAGTGTGTGTATATTGTAACATGCAAGGCCACACTATTAAATACTGTCGACCCTTCATTGAAAAGATGGCTGATTTGCAGTCCAAGCTAAAATTAGGGGGAATTTTTCCCAAGAAGTGTCGGAGGAGTTAAATGGCTAACCTCACAGTGTGTGTGTGGAGAATGCTGTTGATGAAAGAGGGGTGACCGTGAGAACGAACAACCAACCACCGCTATCATGAAGAAAAAACAATTAAAACGAAAAGACAAGGACTGGTTTGCATAGTGCATGTGAAGACTCACGGTTTGCCGAAGTAAACGAAGCAGCGAGTGTGGTGAATACTGGACAGCTACATGTGGTAATATATGAGTTTTGGGCATGAATTGTGGGTATCAGATTTTGAATCACGGTCACTAATTATTCTGGGCACTGACTTCATGGTAAAAGCCGGAGTGACATTGGACTTGAAAGTTGGTATGTGAATCAGACCCGGGGAAAAGCTGCTTGCTCTTTTGACTAGAGATGACCTCAACAACGAAGCTTATATGGCGGTGTATGAAAAGGTCCAAAGAAGTAGGATAACGAAATTAATTGGTTAAGTGCACAACCCATTCGCTCCATAGGAGATGTACACCCGCGTTTTTTTTCTATTGATCCCATTTCACCACGCAAGATAGACCAGTCACATCTGTTTTGCGAAGTGTATATTCATTATGGAGTGGAGTTATCAGCGGATGCTATGTCAGTGCAGCTGGCTTTTATCCCAGAGATAGAATCAGAACCTAGTGCAGCTGTCCACATGAAAGATGCGGATATAGGCGAGCCAGACTTAACCACTCCTCAACACGAATCGACGTTACGAACAATATTGGAGAAGTATAACGACGGATTTATTAGCTCGAGGAATGCATTACCTCCACCAGCTAGAAATGTGTTGTGTGATGTGGTGATGTGGGTGTAGAAGAAGCTAACCCAGTGACTCAAAACGTACGGCGTGTTCCAATACATTTGATGGTGAAATTGTATGAACTGTTACGAGGGCTACTAGAAGCTAAACTCATCCGATTCTCTCAACCTCCATGGGCATCTCCCATTGTGCTAGTGCTGATTAAGAATAAGAAGGACTATTGGCATTGCATTGATTATCGTCTGGTCAACCAAATGACAAAATTAGCGGTATACTCAATGCCCCTGATTAAAGATTTGTTGGAGGATTTTGAGAATGTCATGTGGTTGTGCGCCATGGACAACGCAAGTGGATATTGGGCACCATTGATGAAGGCGAGAACACGACTTATTACAGCGTTTATTTGCCCACTAGGGCATTTTGAGCGGTTAAAAATGCCTCAAAGCCTCAAGAACGCCCCGCAAATATATCAAAGGGTCATTACTAATGCATTATGGACGATGGTTCGACGTATTGAACAAAAGAACATACCCTGTATTATGGTGGGCTACGATGATGCGGGGGTAGTAGAATGCGGAGGTAGAATAAGCAAAGGAATTGCATATCCTACCACAAGAAGAAACATATTTGTGTCTAACGGAAGATGTATTTCATCTGGGAGTAGCAGAACGCTCATCAATCGGACCAGTCATCATGCGACGATCCGACATTGATGGCGTAACATTTGGAGCAAAAGAATTGGGTGGGTTGTGTATAGTGTTGAAATGTCTGCTAAAATATTGGAGAATTACCATTAGTCTTCCATGCGTTCGTTCGGAAAGAAGTGTGGAACTTCTTGGTAGCAAGATATCACTTTAAGGAATTTAGAGTCGGTACTGTCAATGACATTCCCTAAAACTATCAAAAGAGTACAACAATGTTTGAGCAGTTCGGTCTACTATCACCGATTTATTGACAATTTGCTACATTTGCTGCCGCACTTTATGAGCTCACCGATCTTAAGTTGCGAGATGGAACTCAAGTATCTCAAGCGATGAAAGCTTTTGAGATACTGAAACAACGTCTAGTGGAAGCACCTTTAGGCGGCATTTACAGCGAAACAAGCCATCAAAATTCATAATTTACACCAATATGTGAGCTTTTGGGGCAACCGTGTGCCAAGACCATAGACTTGTTAATCCAGTGCGATTCGTAAGCAAGGTATTAAAAGATACAGAAACAAGGTATACAGGGACAGAGAAAGAAGTGTTGGTTTTTCTTGAACACTTTGCACGACACCAGCCGTTTACTCTATGGTCAGCATGTCACTGTATACACCAGATATTCGACTGTTTACTTCAAAAAGTGTGACCGGGCGAGTAATTCAGTCGGCTGCTATGTTATCTCCGTAGTCTTTGGAGATCGATCGTGGACAACAAGGTGCGGCAGGACTACCAGCTATCACGTCAGCGTCCATTATTCCTAGGAAGGATATTCATGATGTTTTGGATGATATAGCGCCTCTCAAGACTCAAAAGAATATACCGGTAATTAGACCAATTCCAGAGTTGTATCGAAAGAGTGCTGGTTTTGTACAGACGTTCGATGGAGCCGTGATGTAACAGGCTATCTGTTACTGGCTTACACTGTAAAATTGCAGTGAGGAAGCGTGCAATTGAGTAGGACCAAATGTAATTTGGTCCTCGATAGTTTAACCTAAGAGTAGACTTATTAATTTATTAATTAATCTTCTTAGGTCATATATATATATATATAATATATATTTAAATATATATAAACCTAAGGCCACGTGTCTAGAAGAAGGTAAGTTTTAAAAGTAAATATATTTATGAGTGATTAAGAGCTAACTAGTATAATTAGACCTAGACTAATCATAGTAACATGTAGTATAAAACTTATCTAATGATATCCTTAATATTAGATCTCTTGTTAGATTCAATAAATTTATCAGAATCTGTTCTCAAGGTGGATTATAGTAACTTATAATCCAATATTCGCATTTCAGACATTAAGTCTGATATTGAACTGTGATATTTCAACTTAAGTATCACTTATGTAACGGCACCCCATTACATCACCCCCCCCCTCAAGGTGGTTGGCCAATAATATTACGTAATATTGGCATATCGAATGATGGCACTTGTTGGTCATAACGATAGTCTGTTATAACCCATTAACGACCATAAAAATCAAATGGTCGGGAAACGCGGCGGCGCTCTTAAGGGCGCTACCGATACTGCTAACGCAGCTTCCACCTCTGCATCACGTGCAGAGGTGCCAACATCGCATGCCGACGCTACTAATGTAGCGTCGAAAAATAAGCCGAGATACCCATTGTCTCGCGTAGTAGACGCTGCAGAAGAAGTGTCTAAAAGAGGGCGAGAAGATGTCGCTGGTGCGGCATCTTTTGAACTTTCACCTGCCGTCGGGCGGATGGCTAAGAAGTACAATTCTGTCTACGGAGAGTCATCTGACTCCGAAGAAGAGGGTGAGGACGTCACCGTCCTCCGCAATGAATCTAGCTAGCGTAAGTTCGCTAGAATTGCTTCGCCTTTAAGTGATGGCGAGGTGGATTCTGACGCTGTCGATTACGACAGCGACAATTCCATCTTACGGTGGCATGAGGAGCGTAGAGCTCCTCTTTGTCCTCGTCACTCGCCCGGTCGTGACGACGACTTTGGGATGGATGATGGTGCTCCACCAGCCAAGAAACAACGTGCAGAAGCGGCTTACGCTGCCTATGATTCGTCATGTCGTACGGAGCCACATGTTCCGTACAGAGTAGGGTTTTGGACCCCAGCATGGACGTTAGTGCCCGAAAGTGGTGGGCACTCCAAGCGCGATTGTCAATGCCCGTTGTTTGACATCAACGCGCTTGATGATTGCGAAGACCTTCGCAATCATAACTTTGATCGTAGTACCGACGATAGACGTCGGTACTTTATCGACCTTTCTATCAGGCTCGTTATTATACGAACCGGAAAGGGCTGCGCAAGAACAGGGACGATAAAGACGCCCTGACTCAAAGTTGGAATACCTTTGTTGAAAACTACAACAAAGGTCCCGACAATT
>MIQA02004596.1:0-18261 GCA_001887855.2 Sclerospora graminicola | reverse complement strand
CTAATGCAACATCTTCCACACATCCACCTGCTGTATGTCGGGTGGCTAAGAAGAAGCCCAATGATATCTTCGGAGAGTCATCTGACTCCGAAGAGGGCGAGGAAGCTACCGTCCTTGACAACGAATCTAGCGAGCTTAAGCCCGCTAGAATTGCTTCGCCATTATGTGATGGCGAAGTGGTGTCTGACGCCGTCGATTACGACAGCGACAACTCCATCATACAGTGGCATGAGGAGCGTAGAGCTCCTCCTGGTCCTCGTCATTCGCCTGGTCGTAGGAACAATGACGACTTTGAGGTGGCAGGTGGTGCTCCATCTGTCAAGAAACAACGCGCAGAAGCGGCTTACGCTGCTTCTGATTCACCTTGTTGTACAGAACGCCATGTTCCGTACAAAGCGGGGTTTTGGACCCCAGCATGGACACTTGTGCCCGAAAAAGGTGGGCACACCAAGCGCGATTGTCAATACCCATCAACGCGCTTGATGATTGCGAAGACCTTCGCATCATCACTTTGATCGAAGTACCGACGATAGACGTCGGTACTTTATCGACCTTTTCTATCATTATACGAACCGGAAAGGGTCGCGCAAGAATAGGGACGATAAAGACGCCCTTACTCAAAGTTGGAATGCCTTTGTTGAGAATTACAACAAACGTTCCGACGAATACGTGAATAAAATTCACGTAAACCGCGAGCGCTTCTTAAAGCACTCACGCTCAGGTAAAATGGAGTTTATCCATTTTACATGCATCAAAGAAGGACTTTCTTGTGGAGTTTCGTCTCACATGGCTTGCCCTTGTTGTCCCAAGGGAGCTCCTCGTTCTACCGAAAAGGAGCTACGAGGGTACCGAGGTTACTCGGCACCCGCTAGTGTTAAGAGCCTCATTGATGCTCTTAATGCATCGGCACTTAGTGCTGATGCTTCTTTTGAATTTGAGGAGAATTTTCCTTCTCCCCTTGCATCTCAATCGGTTCCCAAGAGTCAAACGCTTGGGAATATCCCAACCAGCATACCAGGTACTCGGTACGCTGCCCCTTCTTATAGGGAACCGAGCGCTTCGATCGCAAGCACTCGAGAATATAACGCTTATTCCCCTGATTATCAATCAGGGGAGGCGGGGGTTGGAAATTCCCTCGGCGTTGTTGTTGCGGAGCATGGTTCACAGCTCCGCAAGCTCGAGAGGCACTGTAACGCCCTGGGTGCCGACATGTCGCACTCGATGAGGACGTGTCGTACTCACCGCGACGAGATTCGCGACATTTTGAGCTCTCATCTCGCAATACAGCAGAAGAATGATCATCTGCTGGTCAAGATTGATCGACTAAAGTCGGAGATGGAATCTCTCCGGACTTCCCACAATCGGTTGGAGACCGATTACAAGTCTCTCTTGGGAGACTTGAAGAAGAACGACATTCGCCGTGGCGATGCGTCTCGTCCGAAGACGTAGACGATCGATACGGCTTGAGCCTCCCAACGTAAAACGTTGGATGAAGGCGCATGGCCGCAGGAATGTCTAATGTATAGGCATTCTCCTTTACGCTTTGGACCTTGAAAGGTCCAATGAACTTAGGGAGCAACTTCCGTGTAGGGAAGTTGCTGATTGCATGTGTAGGCAAATTAGTTGTAGATAACATAACTAATTCACCTTTTTGAAAGGAATTTGTGTTTTTCCTTCCATTTTTATCTGCATTTTGCTTCTGCTTGTCAAAAGCGGAAGCAAGTGCATCTTTTACATAGCGTATTACAGCTTGGCGCTGTAATACGAATTCATCTACTGCTTTATTAGCAGTAGATGGGTTGTTTTCATTGTCTGCAGCCATTGCTGCAGACACATATTCCGCATAAGCAGCTTCAGTATCTGAAGCTGCTTGAGTTTCTACTGTGTTAACAGTAGAAGACTCGTCAGTCTCATCGCAAGTTGCGGCTGCAACTTGCACATCGACTCGCTCAAAATTTGAGCGGGTCCCTCCCCACTTAAATTTGGCGTACCGCCAAGTAAAGCTGGGGTTCGTGGATGCCTTAAGGCATTCACGTATAACGGTGTATGCTTTGAAGAAGCATAAACCGAGTTTTTAATTGCAAACTCGGTGAGTTGCAAATAGTCACTCCACTGCTCGAAGGCATGCTCGTATGAACGCAGCATGTCTCCGAGAACGCGGTTTACGTGTTCAGTTTGCCCATCCGTTTCCGGATGGTCCGCAGTTGACATTTTCAACTGTGTGCCCTATAATAAGAACGTTTCTTGCCAGAAACCTCCTGTTAATCTCGGATCTCGATTCGAGATTATGTTCTTCGGCATTCCGTTTACACGGAATGCCGTATCAACGAATATCCGCATCGTTTGGGCGGCGGTGACATTCGCTGACACTGCGGCAATATGAACCATCTTGCTGAGCGGTCTACAAAGACCACAATTCCTGTTTTCATTCCGTGATCAGCCGGAAGACCAAAGATGAAGTCCATGGAAATGGACTTCCAACATCGGTCGGAACCGGCAGAGATTGGAGGGGAGCCTGCGCAGAGTGCGCAGGCTTGACGCGCTGGCAAATCTTGCAAGCGCGTACATACTTGCGTACCCATTTATACTGGTTACGCCAGTAGATATCGCGTGCAAGAGAAGCATACGTCTTCTATCGACCTTGATGCCCCGAAATGGGTGCATCATGGTACTCAAACAATATTTGATGTTTGAGATCATCGTCGTTTGGAACGACGATGCGACTTACATCATCTTGATCTGTATACTATAAAGCAACAGACCATCGTGCAATCGATAACGATGCACGCAAGCGCGAAGGAACTCTGGAATTCCCTCGTGCTTCCGATCAGATTGATTACTAAGGTAATCAATCAGCAGACGAGTTTCCTCGTCTGTTTCGTACGTTTGACGTACCTGTCCTACGACTGACGACGACAGAGCAGTGCAACGTATTTTGTTTGCCCTGGTTGCCTCCGTTACAGAAGGTTTCGTCTCGTAATCGGGGCGTCGTGATAGCGCATCCGCTATCACGTTCAAGTTGTATTCAGCAAAGAATGACAGCCAACGTGCCATTCTTTGAGAGATGTGTGGTGAATTCACGGCCGTGCGTAACGACGCATGGCCCGTGTAAACCACAAACGGTCTATCTCCTAAGAGATAGATCCGAAACTTTGCCAGTGCATATTTCATGGCAAGGGGTTCCTTGTCATGCACTGGATAGTTGCGCTCGGCTGGGCGCAACTGACGCGATTGATAGAAAATCACGCGATCACGATCATCGTGATCGCGCTGCATCAAGGCGCAGCCGATGGCGAAATCGCTCGCGTCGCAAACGACGTGAAACGGTCGCTCGTTATCGGCTATTGCCAAGACGGGAGCTTCAGTCAAGCTACGCTTGACTGCATCAAATGCATCTTGGCACTGGGTATCCCTGTGCCATTCGACATCTTTCTTAAGTAATTGAGAAAGAGGTTGAATTAAACCGGCATAATTGCACGAATATTTGTGCAAGTATGTCGCCAACCCAAGGAACTGTCGAAGTTCCTTGACGTTGTTTTGGCGTAGGCCATTCAACGATCACCCTGATCTTTTCCGGATCAGGGCACACCCCGTTCTTGCACACAAAAGCAGCCAAAAACGGGTATCTCAGGTGCACCAAAGGTGCACTTCTTCAAGTTTGCATAGAGCTTGTGCTTACGCATAAGCTCTAACACCTGAAGTAGATGTTCTTTATGAACATCTACACCAGTCTTACCATATTCAGCTTTACTATGGATGAACACGTCGTCGACGTAGCTCGGTGTGAATTCTCGCACCGGGCGCTATAGATGCGTGACACATCTATTGAAGGTAGCAGGGGCATTTTGAAGCCCCTGCGGTATCACAAGCCACTCCCAAAGCATACCGCTTGGGGTGCTTACAGCCATGAGAAGGATATCTTTCTCACGCATAAGGATATGATAGAAACCATCCCACAAAATCGAGAGCACTGAAAACGGTGCTCCCGCGCATGCCATCAATGATGACATCCTTCCGCGGTATCGCCGTCTGCGCCGGTACCGTGGCTGCGTTCAGCTTATTAAAAGCATGAACGATTCTCTACCCACCAGTAGATTTCTTCACACAAAAGATGGGACTGGAGTGCGGTGAGGTAGAGTACCGCACATGTCCCGCCTTACGACGAGTTCCAAAGAACTCGTCGATCGCTTTGACCTGAGCACGCGGCAATGGCCACTGCCCCGTGACACAGTACTTCGTGCCTAGTTCCCTTATCTTTAGGGAGCTCACAAGGTACTTCTTCTGGGAATACGTCAGCGTATTCCCAAAGTACCTCGTAGTACGGAGAAGTCACCTTAAGCGACTCCAAGCTCTCCGCTTCAAAGCGCTAAACTTTGGTCTTTTCATTGGGAACGGGTTCGTTCCCAATGCCTTCTAATTGTAAAGTTGATATTCGTTCGCGAATATCCACAACCTCATCTGTTGCGACAATGACGCAGATCTGTTCGATCTGATCATTTCGCAAGTTCTTTACGAACTTCTTCCAGCTCAAGGCTGGAAGGGCCATTACCTCTGAAGTTATGTTCGGAGTGTTGTCAAGTGTGAGAGACTGGGTAGCTAATCCAGTCTCTGTCTGCGTCAAGACGTTGATCGTCTCGACGGACACAGCTGCGAGATCAGACGCACTCGTCGGATCTGTTGCACGGTGATTATCACTCGTGAAGAAGGCATTCTCCTCATGGTGACCACTGTCTACCATGGTATTCATGCACTCACGACTGCTCTCAGTCGTGAGTTCTTCATTTTCGACACGGAAGTCATTTACATCCGTGACGGTTTCATTATTTACACGGTGGGTGTTTCCCACCGTGTGTAAATTCTCTATACCAGGACCGTCATCGGTCGTAGTAACTTGAACACGGGGGTGTTTTTCACCCGTGTTGCTCACATTACTGACACGCAACGACTCGTTCGTTGCGTGTGTAAGTCCCTCTGGACTTTGATCAGCGGGTGTACCATCCGCTGATCTAGTCGGATCAGACCTGGTGGTGCCATCGCTACCCACCAGACTGTCTGACTCTGCGGTTGTATCATTAGATACAGCCGGATTACTCACAGAGTGATCAGATCCTGTGAGACCGCCGCAGTCGATTGACAGGTTAACCCAGTCGATCGTTGGTTGATGCTTGGACATCCAAGGGATGCCCAAGATAACATCGAACTTGTCGTCCCGATCGAGGGCGATGTATTCGTCCTCGAAAGACAGTTCTTCTAACTTTAAGCGTTTGCGAATCACACGCTTTGGTATAGTCACGGTTGCACCTGTTGCTAACCGGACTGACAACATGCTTCGTGGAGATTCAATCTCCACGAAGTTCAACGACGTTAGAACCTCAGTTCTAACGAAATTGTTTGACGCTCCTGTGTCAAACAGAGCACGCATGGGGACATCGTTTCCATGCGGCTTAACCTCCAGGGTGATGAGAGGTTTCCCTTCACCCTGCACCTTTTGACAGGACATAGTCCCGTCTGGGGCTATTATCCTCACATGCCCGATGTCGGCATGTGAGATAACCCGTCCAGTAGGGTGCCCCGCCCCTACTGGTTGTTGACGTTTTTTGCATCAACAGAGGGTTGCCCCTGTTGATGTCGCTTACCAGCGGACTGTCCAGTCCGCTGACTGCGTGGCGCCGGCCGCGGCGCCATGCATTCATGGGCGTAATGGCCCATCTTCGCGCATCTATTGCAGCGAAGAACTTCTTGTTTTTCGGTTGCCTCGGTGTCGAGGCAACTGCAACCAATAGGTCCATAGGTTCTGGACCTCCTCCGCCGCGCCCTGGCGCGGGTGTTGGTGTTGGTGTCTCGGGACGAAATGTGAACTTCGTCTCGATGGGAAGTTGTTATTATTAACATGCTGCATTGGTGGCATGTTAAAGTCGAAAGGCGCTTGCGCTTTTCGACTAACCCCAGCATGCGCTGCTGATTGACGCATGCTGAATTCCTCCCGGATGCTTTGGTCGATAGCATCCCTCAGAGTCTTTTGGGGAACCCGATAAAGACTCTGTTTGATGGGACCGTCATTCAGTCCCTTCATGAATTTGGTGACCTGCATGGCAGGGGGCACCGGCTCGTATACAATATTTGATAACAAATATGTATTTTCTGAGCGTACGCATGTAGGCTCAGCTTGCCCTGCTTGAGTTCCATGAACTCTTCGCGGCAACTAAGCTCCATTTCTGGAGCTTCGAAATTGAGCTTCAGCTCAGCTTTTAAATCCTGTTACGTCAGGAACGCAGATTCATCAGTGGATCTGCGGCTCATCGCCCATGCCCTGGCGCGATCGCCTAGGCATGTGGTGGCGAAATAAGCTTGTAAACGCGAGTCCACAATCTTTTGCGCAGAGAGGGCATCTTCCACCTCTGCGAACCACCTACGAAGGGGTTCACCCCCTTCGCCAGTAAAGGGCGGAATCCGCGCCTTTACTACTTCAACGCTCGCACTAGGTGCGGGCGCTGGTGTTGCCGCCGCCGTTTGGGAGCGCAATATTGCATTGCGCACCTGAGGGTCGACATACATTTTCTTGAAACGGGAAACCGTTTCTAAAGCATCCTCCGAGGTTTTACCACGGAGGAGAGTGATGATTTCGGGCCCTATGGTCCGAATCATCTCGGTCACTGGGTTCACAGAACTCTGTGACCAGTTAGGGAAGTTTTCCCTAACTAAATCTTGCGCGAGCGGACGCTCACGCTCACGTGCACTGGCTGTTGCCATGACAGCCAGCGACTCTTAAACCTTCGTTTCGCTAGTTAACTAGCGGAACGCGTCAACAGTGGTCGTTTAGACGGACCACAAAGTGCTACCAGGTGTAACAGGGCAACTGTTACGCGGCTTACACTGTTAATTGCAGTGGAGGAAGCGTGCAATTTGAGTAGGACCAAATGTAAATTTGGTCCTCCTTGGTTTACCTTGAATAAACTTAGTAAAGACTTATTAATTAATTAATTAGTCTAGCACTTAAATATATATATATTAATATATATATCTAAGGCTACTTGAGTACTAGAAGGTAAGTTTAAGAGTGAATATATTTATGAATGTTTAAGAGCTAACTAGTATAATTAGACCTAAACTAATCATAGTAACATGTAGTATAAAACAGGTCTGAATGATATTTCTATCATTAGATATTTTGTTAGATTCGATAATGATATCATAATCCGTTCTCAAAGTGGATTATAACAACTTATAATCCAATATTCACATTTCAGACATTAAGTCTGAAATTGAACTGATATTTCTACTTAAATATCACTTATGTAATGGCACCCCATTACAGATCTCGTGCCTGGCACGAAGTACTGTGTCACGTGGCAATGGCCATTGCCGCGTGACCAAGTTAAAGCAATCGACGAGTTCTTTGAAACTCGTCGCAAGGCGGGACATGTGCGGGAGTCAACCTCACCACACTCCAGTCCCACCTTTTGCGTAAAGAAATCCATCGGTGGGTGGAGGATCGCTCATGCTTTCAATAAGCTGAACACAGCCACGGTACCGGCGCAGACGCCGATACGGCGAAAGGATGTCATCATTGATGGCATGAGCGGGAGCACCGTTTTCAGTGCTCTCGATTTGAGGGATGGTTTGTACCAAATCCTCATGCGTGAGAAGGATATCCCTCTCACGGCTGTAAGCACCCAAGCGGTATGCTTTGGGAGTGGCTTGTTATGCCGCAGGGGCTTTGAAATGCCCCTGCCAGCTTCAACAGATGCGTCACACATCTATTGCGCCCGGTGCGAGAATTCGCACCGAGCTATTTTGACGACGTGTTCATCCATAGTAAGGCTGAACATGGTAAGACTGATCTAGATGTTCATAAAGAACATCTACGTCAGGTGTTAGAGCTTATGTGTAAGCACAAGCTCTATGCGAATTTAAACAAGTGCACCTTTGGTGCGCCTGAGATACCCGTTCTTGGCTGCTTTGTAGGCAAGAACGGAGTGCACCCTGATCCGGAAAAGATCAGGGTGATCGTTGAATGGCCTACGCCAAAAAACATCAAGGAACTTCGAAAGTTCCTTGGGTTGGCGACATACTTGCACAAATATTCGTGCAATTATGCCGGGTTAATTCGACCTCTTTCTCAACTACATAAGAAAGATGTCGAATGGCACTGGGATACCCAGTGCCAAGATGCATTTGATGCAGTCAAGCGTAGCTTGACTGAAGCTCCCGTCTTGGCAATAGCCGATAACGAGCGACCGTTTCACGTCGTTTGCGACGCGAGCGATTTCGCCATCGGCTGCGCCTTGATGCAGCGCGATCACGATGATCGTGACCACGTGATTTATTATCAATCGCGTCAGTTGCGCCCAGCCGAGCGCAACTATCCAGTGCATGACAAGGAACTCCTTGCCATGAAATATGCACTGGCAAAGTTTCGGATCTATCTCTTAGGAGATAGACCGTTTGTGGTTTACACGGACCATGCGTCGTTACGCACGGCCGTGAACTCACCACACATCTCTCAAAGAATGGCACGTTGGCTGTCATTCTTTGCCGAATACAACTTCACGGTTGAATACAAACCGGGAAAGTTGAACGTGATAGCGGATGCGCTATCACGGTGCCCCGATTACGAGACGAAACCATCTGTAACGGAGGCAACCAGTGCAAACGCAATACGTTGCACTGCTCTGTCGTCGTCACTCGTACGACAGGTACGTCAAGCGTACGAAACAGACGAGGAAACTCGTCTACTGATTGATTACCTTAGTAATCAATCTGATCGGAAGCGCGAGGAACTTCCAGAGTTCCTTCGCGCTTGCGTGCATCGTTATCGATTGCACGATGGTCTGTTGCTTTATAGCACAGACCAAGATGATGCTAGTCGCATCGTCGTTCCAAACGATGATGATCTCAAACATCAAATTTTGTTTGAGTACCATGATGCAGCGATTTCGGGGCATCAAGGTCGAGAGAAGACGTATGCTTCTCTCGCATGCGATTTCTACTGGCGTAACCAGTACAAATGGGTACGCAAGTACGTACGCGCTTGTGAGATATGCCAGCGCGTAAAGCCTGCGCACTCTGCGCAGGCTCCCCTCCAATCTCTGCCGGTTCCGACAGAGTGTTGGAAGTCCATTTCCATGGACTTTATCTTTGGTCTTCCGGCTGATCACAGTCGGAAAACAGGCATAGTGGTCTTTGTAGACCGTTTCAGTAAGATGGTTCATCTTGCTGCAGTGTCAGCGAATGTCACCGCCGCGCAAACGGCGCGGATATTCGTTGACACGGTATTCCGTTTACACGGAATGCCGGAAAACATAATCTCGGATCGAGATCCGAGATTCACAGGACGTTTCTGGCAAGAAACGTTCTCTTTGTTGGGCACGCAGTTGAAAATGTCAACTGCGGACCATCCGGAAACGGATGGGCAAACAGAACGCGTTAACCGCGTTCTAGGAGACATGTTGCGGTCATACTCGCATGTCTTCGAGCAGTGGAGTGACTATTTGCCACTCACCGAGTTTGCAATTAATAACTTGGTGCATGCTTCTACTAAGCAAACACCGTTCTACGTGAATGCCTTAAGGCATCCACGAACCCCAGCTTTACTTGGCGGTTCGCCAAATCTAAGTGGGGGAGGGACCCGCTCAAATAGCGAGTCGATGCGTAAGTTGCAGCGGCAACTTGCGAAGAGACTGACGAGTCTTCTACTGCTAACACAGTAGAAACTCAAGCAGCTTCAGATACTGAAGCTGCTTATGCGGAATATGTCTCTGCAGCCATTGCTGCAGACAATGAAAACAACCCATCTACTGCCAATAAAGCAGTAGATGAATTCGTATTACAGCGCCAAGCTGTAATACGCTATGTAAAAGACGCGCTTGCTTCCGCTTTTGACAAGCAGAAGCAAAATGCAGATACAAACGGAAGGAAAAACACAAATTCCTTTCAAAAAGGTGAATTAGTATTGTTATCAACTACTCCCTCTGTCCCAAAGTTATTGTCCGATTGTTGTTTAAACAGCGAGATTTAGCTCAAATATACTGTTTTTTTGTTAATTTGTATATGAAAATGTAGAGATTGAAAAAGGCTTCATTTGCTGATTTTTTGAAGGCTTACGCGTTCCGCTACCCGAAGTTGTGGTCCGAAAACTACCTCTAAATTTGGAAGTAATTTGACGGAGCACCGACAGGTATATGGATTTTACACCTGCCTCTGCCTATCAAGGAGCTGGTGATGGTGGTAACCAGCTTTGCATTGATTTAAATTCTTTTGTTGCAGGACAATGTTTCGATAAATGCGAAGTGGTTGAAGATGAGGTACCCCATGGTGCTATTATTCCTATTAGTAAGAAGAATTTGACTGAAGGGCAATGGCGGGCGGTATACGAATAGCTGTTAACAAGCTCTGTCGAGGGGAGGCTGCGGTTTGGTGTTGTAAAAGCCGTTTAGAAGTATTTGGTGTTAGCACGCGTACAATCAATCGGGTATGGCTCGCGGTAGAGAATCGCTGGCAAATGGTAATTTATTCGCTATTGTTGTTTGTTAATAGACCCTCTCTTGATAAGAGCTAAAATCAATAGCCAACGTGTCCTCACAGTCGTCACTCCATAACATGCATTGCTCCTCTTTAAATAAACTAATAAAAATAAGACAATAAAAATGGGACGCTAAAAAAATGTGAATCGGACAATAACTTTGGGACGGAGGGAGTACTAATTTGCCTACACATGCAATTAGCAACTTCCCTACACGGAAGTTGCTCCCTAAGTTCATTGGACCTTTCAAGGTCCAAAGCGTAAAGGGGAATGCCTATATTAGACATTCCCGCGGCCATGCGCCTTAACCCAACATTACGTTGGGAGGCTCAAGCCGTACCGATCGTCTACGTCTTCGGACGAGACGCATCGCCACGGCGAATGCCGTGCTTCTTCAAGTCTCCCAAGAGAGACTTGTAATCGGTCTCCAACCGATTGTACGAAGTCTGGAGAGTTTCCATCTCCGACTTTAGTCGATCGATCTCGACCACCAGAAGATCATTCTTCTGCTGCATCACGCGATGCGCGCTCAAAATGTCGCGAATCTCGTCTTGATGAGAACGATACGTCTTCATCGAGTGAGACATTTCGGCGCTTAAAGCGTTACAGTGCCTCTCGAGCTTGCGGAGCTGGTAATCATGCTCCGCAACAACAATGCCGAGGGAATTACCAACCCCCGCCGCCCCTGATTGATAATCAGGGGCATAAGCGTTATATTTTCGAGCGCTTGCTATCGAAGCGCTCGGTTCCCTTTAAGAAGGGGCAGCGTACCGAGTATCTGGTACGCTGGTTGGGATATTCCCAAGCGTTTGACTCTTGGGAACCGATTGAGGTGCTAAGGGCGGATGTCTCTGACCTCCTGCAGGAGTTTGAGAAGGATACTTCTCCTCAAACTCAAAAGAAGCATCAACACTAGGTGTTGATGGCTGCAAAGCATCGGTACTAGGTGCTGATGCATTAAGAGCATCAATGAGGTTCTTAACACTAGCGGGTACTGAGTAACCTCGGTACCCTCTTAGCTCCTTTTCATTAAGACGAGGAGCTCCCTTGGGACAACAAGGGCATTTCATGTGAGAAGGAACTCCGCAAGAGAGTCCTTCTCTAATGCAAGTAAAATGGATAAACTCCATTTTACCTGAGCGTGAGTGCTTTAAGAAGCGCTCACGGTTTACGTGAATTTTCTTCACGTAATCGTCGGGACCTTTGTTGTAATTCTCAACAAAGGCGTTCCAACTCTGAGTAAGGGCGTCTTTATCGTCCCTATTCTTTCGCGACCCTTTCCGGTTCGTGTAATAACGAGCCTGATAGAAAAGGTCGATGAAGTACCAGACGTCTGTCGTCGGTACTGCGATCAAAATGATGATTGCGAAGGTCCTCGCAATCATCAAGCGCGTTAATGTCAAATAACGGATATTGACAATCGCGCTTGGTGTGCCCACCACTTCCGGGCGCAAGCGTCCATGCTGGGGTCCAAAACCCCACTTTGTACGGAACATGGCGTTCCGTACAACATGGTGATTCAGAAGCAGCGTAAGCCGCTTCTGCGCGTTGTTTCTTGGCAGGTGGAGCACCACCTGCCACCTCAAAGTCGTCTTCGCTACGACCAGGCGAATGACGAGGACCAGGAGGAGCTCTACGCTCCTCATACCACCGTTTGACGGAGTTGTCGCTGTCGTAATCGACGGCGTCAGACTCTACTTCGCCATCACTTAACGGCGAAGCAATTCTAGCGGGCTTAAGCTCGCTAGAATCGTTGGCAGGGACGGTGTCGTCCTCGCCCTCTTCTTCGGAGTCAGATGACTCTCCGAAGATGTCGTTGGGCTTCTTAGCCACCCGCCTTACGGCAGGTGGAGGCACGGAAGATGTTGCATTCGCGACATCTTCCCGCCCTCTCTTAGACACTGCTTCCGCAGCGTCTACTACGAGAGACAATGGGTCTCTCGGCTTACTTTTCGACGCTATATTAGTAGCGTCGGCATTCGGTGTTGACACCTCTGCACGTGATGCAGAGCTTTAGCAGTATCGGCAGCGCCCTTAAGAGCGCCGCCTCGTTTCCCGACCATTTGGTTTATTATGGTCGTTAATGGGTAATAACAAAATATCGTTATGACCAACAAGTGCCACCATTCGATTGGCCAATATTCCTTTATATTATTGGCCAACCACCTTGAGTGGGGGGTGTTGTAATGGGGTGCCATTACATAAGTGATATTTAAGTTGAAATATCACAGTTCAATTTCAGACTTAATGTCTGAAATGCGAATATTGGATTATAAGTTGTTATAATCCACCTTGAGAACAGATTCTGATATAATTATCGAATCTAAGAAGTAATCTAATGATAAATATAACATTCAGACCAGCTTTATACTACATGTTTGTATGATTAGTTTAGATTTAATTACAGTTATTAACTCTAAACCACTCATAATATATTCACTCTTATACTTACCTTCTTGTAGACACGTGGCCCTTAAGTATATATATATATATGAAAGAGACTATTTAATTAATTAAATAGTCTAGCTAAAGTTTGTCTTAAACTAACGAAGGAGGACCAAATTACATTTGGTCCTAACCTATTGCACGCTTCCCCACTGCAACTTTACAGTGTAAGCCAGTAACAGCTAGCCTGTGACACCTCGTAGCACTTTGTGGTCCGTCTGAACGACCACTGTTGACGCGTTCCGCTAGTTAACTAGCGAAACGAAGGTTTAAGAGCCGCCCGACCGTCATGACGACGGTCAGCGAACGTGAGCGCGAGCGACTGCTCGCGCAAGACTTGGTGAGGGAAAATTTACCTCAGTGGACACAGAGAACTGTGGACACTGTTGTGGAGATGATCCGGACCATAGGGCCCGAGATCATCTCCGTCCTCCGAGGTAAAACCCCGGAGGAAGCCTTGGATACGGTAACCCGTTTCAAGAGGATGTATATCGATCCTCGGATGCGTTCCGCAATGTTGCGGACGCAACCTACAACGCCTACATCTAGTGCGAGCGTTGAAGTGGTAAAGGCGCGGATTCCGCCCTTTACTTGCGAAGGGGGTGAACCCCTTCGTAGATGGTTCGCAGAGGTGGAAGATGCCCTCTCGGCGCAAAAGATTGTGGACCCGCGTTCACAAGCTTATTTCGCCACCACATGCCTAGGCGGTCGCGCCAGGGCATGGGCGATGAGCCGCAGATCCACTGATGGATCTGCGTTCCTGACGTATCAGGATTTGAAAGCTGAGCTGAAACTCAACTTCGAAGTTCCAGAAATGGAGCTTAGTTGCCGAGAAGAGTTCATGGAACTCAAGCAGGGCAAGCTGACCATACATGCGTACGCTCCAGTCTTTACACTTGACAACCCTCCGAACATAAGTTCAGAGGTAATGGCCCTTCCAGCCTTGAGCTGGAAGGAGTTCGTAAAGAACTTGCGCAATGATCTGATCTGCGTTCGTCAGCGAATATCCACTTTACAATTAGAAGGCATTGGGAACGAACCCGTTCCCAATGAAAAGACCAAAGTTCAGCGCTTTGAAGCGCAGAGCTGGGAGTCGCTTAAGGCGACTTCTCCGTACTACGAGGTACTTTGGGAAT
This sequence comes from Sclerospora graminicola, assembly GCA_001887855.2. NCBI lineage: Eukaryota > Oomycota > Peronosporomycetes > Peronosporales > Peronosporaceae > Sclerospora > Sclerospora graminicola. Next base: position 4,158 of record MIQA02004596.1, on the reverse strand, counting down.
ACGCTGACGTATTCCCGGAAGAAGTACCTTGCGTGCTCCCTAAGGATAAGGGAACTAGGCACGAGTTTGATCTCGTGCCTGGCACGAAGTACTGTGTCACGCGGTAATGGCCATTGCCGCGTGACCAGGTCAAAGCAATCGACGAGTTCTTTGAAACTCGTCGCAAGGCGGGACATGTGCGGGAGTCAACCTCACCGCACTCCAGTCCCAACGTTTGCGTAAAGAAGTCCACTGGTGGGTGGAGAATCGTTCATGCTTTTAATAAGCTGAACGCAGCCACGGTACCGGCGCAGACGCCGATACCGCGGAAGGATGTCATCATTGATGGCATGAGCGGGAGCACCGTTTTCAGTGCTCTCGATTTAAGGGATGGTTTCTACCAAATCCTTATGCGTGAGAAGGATATCCCTCTCACGGCTGTAAGCACTCCAAGCGGTATGCTTTGGGAGTAGCTTGTGATGCCGCAGGGGCTTCGAAATGCCCCTGCCACCTTCAATACATGCGTCACGCAACTATTGCGCCCGGTGCGAGAATTCGCACCGAGCTACTTCGACGACGTGTTCATCCACAGTAAGGCTGAAGATGGTAAGACTGATGTAGATGTTCATAAAGAACATCTACGTCAGGTGCTAGAGCTTATGCGTAAGCACAAGCGCTATGCAAACTTGAAGAAGTGCACCTTCGGTTCACCTGAAATACCCGTTCTTGGCTGCTTTGTAGGCAAGAACGGAGTGCGCCCTGATCCGGAAAAGATCAGGGTGATCGTTGAATGGCCTACGCCAAACAACGTCAAGGAACTTCGAAAGTTCCTTGGGTTGGCGACATACTTGCACAAATATTCGTGCGATTATGCCGGTTTAATCATACCTCTTTCTCAATTACTTAAGAAAGATGTCGAATGGCACTGGGATGCACAGTGCCAAGATACATTTGATGCAGTCAAGCGTAGCTTGACTGAAGCTCCCGTCTTGGCAATAGCCGATAACGAGCGACCGTTTCACGTCGTTTGCGACGCGAGCGATTTCGCTATCGGCTGCGCCTTGATGCAGCTCGATCACGATGATCGTGATCGCGTGATATTTTATCAATCGCGTCAGTTGCGCCCAGCCGGGCGCAACTATCCAGTTCATCACAAGGAACCCCTTGCCATGAAGTATGCACTGGCAAAGTTTCGGATCTATCTCTTAGGAGATAGGCCGTTTGTGGTTTACACGGACCATGCGTCGTTACGCACGACCGTGAATTCAGCAGACATCTCTCAAAGAATGAAACGTTGGCTGTCATTCTTTGCTGAATACAACTTCACGGTTGAATACAAACCGGGAAAGTTGAACGTGATAGCGGATGCGCTATCACGGTGCCCCGATTACGAGACGAAACCATCTGTAACGGAGGCAACCAGTGCAAACGCAATACGTTGCACTGCTCTGTCGTCGTCACTCGTACGACAGGTACGTCAAGTGTACGACACAGACGAGGAAACTCGTCTGCTGATTGATTACCTTAGTAATCAATCTGATCGGAAGCGCGAGGGACTTCCAGAGTTCCTTCGCGCTTGCGTGCATCGTTATCGATTGCATGATGATCTGTTGCTTTATAGTACAGAACAAGATGATGTAAGTCGCATCGTCGTTCCAAACAACGATAATCACAAACATCAAAATTTGTTTGAGTACCATGATGCACCGATTGCGGGGCATCAAGGTCGAGAGAAGACGTATGCTTCTCTCGAACGCGATTTCTACTGGCGTAACCAGTATAAATACGTACGCGCTTGCGAGATATGCCAGCGCGTCATGCCTGCGCACTCTGCGCAGGCTCCTCTCCAATCTCTGCCGGTTCCGACAGAGTGTTGGAAGTCCATTTCCATGGACTTTATATTTGGTCTTCGGGCTGATCACAGTCGGAAAACAGGAATAGTGATCTTTGTAGACCGCTTCAGCAAGATGAACCATCTTGCTGCAGTGTCAGCCAATGTCACCGCTGCGCAAACGGCGCGGATATTCGTTGACACGGTATTCCGGACCATCCGGAAACGGATGGGCAAACTGAACGCGTTAACCGCGTTCCCGGAGACATGCTGCTTTCATACGCGCATGCCTTCGAGCAGTGGAGTGACTATTTGCCACTCACTGAGTTTGCAATTAATAACTTGGTGCATGCTTCTACTAAGCATACACCGCTCTACGTGAATGCCTTAAGGCATCCACGAACCCCAGCTTTACTTGGCGGTACGCCAAATCTAAGTGGGGGAGGGACCCGCTCAAATTTTGAGCGAGTCGATGCGCAAGTTGCAGTTGCAACTTGCGAAGAGACTGACGAGTCTTCTACTGTTAACACAGTAGAAACTCAAGCAGCTTCAGATACTGAAGCTGCTTATGCGGAATATGTGTCTGCAGCAATGGCTGCAGACAATGAAAACAACCCATCTACTGCTAATAAAGCAGTAGATGAATTCGTATTACAGCGCCAAGCTGTAATACGCTATGTAAAAGATGCACTTGCTTCCGCTTTTGACAAGCAGAAGCAAAATGCAGATAAGAATGGAAGGAAAAACACAAATTCCTTTCAAAAAGGTGAATTAGTATTGTTATCAACTACTAATTTGCCTACACATGCAATTAGCAACTTCCCTACACGGAAGTTGCTCCCTAAGTTCATTGGACCTTTCAAGGTCCAAAGTGTTAAGGGGAATGCCTATACTTTAGACATTCCCGCGGCCATGCGCCTTCACCCAACGTTTTACGTTGGGAGGCTCAAACCGTACCGATCGTCTACGTCTTCGGACGAGACGCATCGCCACGGCGAATGCCGTGCTTCTTTAAGTCTCCCAAGAGAGACTTGTAATCGGTCTCCAACCGATTGGGCGAAGTCTGGAGAGTTTCCATCTCCGACTTTAGTCGATCGATCTCGACCAGCAGAAGATCATTCTTCCAAAAGCTGCCACCGAGTCGAGTTGAGCCCGACATTGTTTCCAAAATAAATCTAAGTGTTCATAGGCGTTTTTAACCGACCCTTGAAAAACAACTTGGTTGCGCAGTTGCCAAAGCCATGCTGTGGCTATACCACATATCAGTTTTCAGATACGATCAAATACTTGACAGTAGGAATAATCATCGCACCATCATCGCCTCTTCAATATGTTTCCCTAGAAATATTCTTTACAATAGCGTCCATATATCCCTTTAACTGGTTCTCGTGGATGGAGACCCCTAGCCAGTGTTGCAGTAAACGGGTTCAAAAGGCTTGAGCTTGCTTGCACTCCCAAAAGATATGAAAAGCATCCGACTTGAAACTGGTGCACCGATCATCTAGTAAGCACTGGCTCCTCGTCGTCTCACGTAAATAGAAGGTGTATAATTGCATAGTATCCGCCCTAAACATGACCCAAACCTGATAATATGTCAGCATATTCCCATGATCCCATACCTCTTTCGGCTCAATATCCTAGAGACTTGTCCACCAACGGCTTTCTGCACACCGTCGTTTCCATTTTGTCATGATCGGGCCTAACTGTGGAGTTACGCCCTTAAAATATAGCGTTCAAAACGATCTTCGAATTTGATACCAAATTTCCATAACGGTGTCTTCTCATCTACAGTCCATCCAAATAAATGAAGATCAGGGTGTGGGCTAAAAACAATAGGACTTGTCTGAAGTTCCTCCTAAATATCCTCTGCGCTGTGGGAGCAAGAGACAATCTTCCAGTAAATGTCATCCGTCTGCTGGTGTGCAATCAATCACCTTCCCTCTGAGCCTGACTACCGCGAACCTTCCCAGGGCATTTCAATTCCCAGTGAAACTCCTCCTGTAATGGGGTGCCATTACATAAGTGATATTTAAGTAGAAATATCACAGTTCAATTTCAGACTTAATTCTGAAATGTGAATAATGGATTATAAGTTGTTATAATCCACCTTGAGAACAGATTCTGATATAATTATCGAATCTAACAAGTAATCTAATGATAAAGATATCATTCAGACCAGCTTTATACTACATGTTTGTATGATTAGTTTAGATTTAATTATAGTTATTAACTCTAAACCACTCATAATATATTCACTCTTAAACTTACCTTCTATCCCACAAGTAACCTTAAGTTATATATATTAATATATATACACTTAAGAGATTAATTAATAAGTTAATTAGTCT
>MIQA02004593.1:7073-57432 GCA_001887855.2 Sclerospora graminicola | reverse complement strand
AGTGTATATATATTAATATATATATATACTTAATCGATAATTAGTTAATACATTAATTACTTATCTACCAAGGTTTATTTAAAGTAAACTAAGGGGGACCAAATTACATTTGGTCCTACACAATTTGCACGCTTCCTCATTGCAACTTACAGTGTAAGCCGCGTGACAGCAGCCCTGTTACACCTGGTAGCACTTTGTGGTCCGTCCTAACGACCACTTTTGACACGTTCCGCTAGTTAACTAGCAGTTCGAAGGTTTAAGAGCCACTAGCTGTCATGACAACAGCCAGTGAACGTGAGCGTGAGCGCCAGCTCGCGCACGACCTAGTTACGGAAAACTTTCCTAGCTGGCCACCGAGTGCTTCGGTCACATTGACCGAGATGATTAGGACCATAGGGCCCGAAATCATCACTCTCCTCCGTGGCAAATCCTCGGAGGATGCCCTAGAAACGGTTAACCGTTTCAAGAGATTGTATGTCGACCCTCAGGTGCGTCATGCTCTGTTGCGCTCTCAGCCGGCGACAACAACAGCGCCCGCATCTAGTACGAGCGTTGAAGTAGTAAAGGCACGGATTCCGCCCTTTACTGGCGAAGGGGGCGAACCTCTTCGTAGGTGGTTCGCAGAGGTAGAGGATGCTATCACTGTGCAGAAGATTGTGGACCCGCGTTCACAAGCTTATTTCGCCACCACATGCCTAGGCGGTCGCGCCAGGGCATGGGCGATGAGCCGCAGATCCACCGATGGAACTGCGTTTTTGACATATCAGTCACTAAAAGCTGAGCTAAAGCACAACTTTGAAGCCCCAGAAATGGAGCTTAGCTGCCGTGAAGAGTTCATGGAACTCAGGCAGGGCAAGTTGAGCCTACATGCGTACGCTCAGAAAATACAATATTTATTGTCAAATATTGTATATGAAGCGGTGCCTCCTGCCATGCAGGTCACCGCCTTCATGAAGGGACTGAATGACGGTCCCATCAAACAGAGTCTTTACCGGGTTCCCCCGAAGACTCTGAGCGATTCTATAGACCAAAGCATCCGGGAGGAGTTCAGCATGCGTCGCTCAGCAGCGCATGCTGGGGTTAATCGGAAAGCGCAAGCGCCTTTCGACTTTAACATGCCGCCAATACAGCATGTTAATAATAATAATAATAACCAAAACTTTCAATCGAGACGAAGTTCACACTTCGTCCCGAGACACCCGAATCCGCGTCACAATGCGAGCGGAGGAGGTCCAGAACCTATGGATCTCTCAGTTGCGGTCGCCTCGACTCCGAGGCAACCGAAAAACAAGAAGTTCCTTCGCTGCAATCGATGCCGATAATGGGCCATTACGCCCATGAATGTATGGCGCCGCGTCCGGCACCACGCAGTCAGCGGACTGGACAGTCTGCTGGCAAGCGACATCAACAGGGGCAACCCTCTGTTGACGCAAAAAACGTGAACAATTAGTAGGGGCGGGGTGCCCTACTGGACGGGTTATCTCGCATGCCGACATCGGGCATGTGAGGATAATAGCCCCGGACGGGACTATGTCCTGTCAACGTGTACAGGGTGAAGGGAAACCTCTCATTACCCTTGAAATTAGGCCACATGGAAACGATGTCCCCATGCGTGCTTTGTTTGACACAGGAGCGTCAAACAATTTCGTTAGAACTGAGGTACTAACGTCGTTGAACTTCGAGGAGATTGAATCTCCAAGAAGCATGTTATCAGTCCGGTTAGCAACAGGTGCAACTGTGACTATACCGAAGCGTGTCATTTGAACACGCCTCGAGTTAGACGAACTATCGTTCGAGGATGAATACATCGTCCTCGATCTTGATGACAAGTTCGATGTCATCTTGGGCATCCCCTGGATGTCCAAGATGACATCCAGGGGATGCGACTGGGTTAACCTTTCGATCGACTGCGGCGGTCTCACAGGATCTGATCACCCTGTGAGTAATCCGGCTGTATCTCATGATACAACCGCAGCGTCAGATAGCCTGGTGGATAGCGATGGCACCACCAGATCTAATCCGACTAGATCAGCGGATGGTACACCCGCTGATCAGAGTCCAGAGGGGCGCGAACGCGCGACGAACGAGTCGTTGCGCGTCACTAATGTGTGCAACACGAGTGCAAAGCACTCCCGTGTTGAAGTTACTACTACAACCGATGACGGTCGTAGTAAAAAGAATGCGCACGCGCTGGGAAACACCCACCGTGAAAAGAATGCAATCGTCACGGAAGCAAATGACTTCCGTGTCGAAAATAAACAACTCACGACTAAGAACAGTCGAGAGCACATGAACAACATGGTAGACAGTGGTCACCATGAAGAGAAGGCCTTATGCACGAGTGATGATCACCGTGCCACAAATCGGACAAGTGCGTCTGATCTAGCAGCTGTGTCCGTCGAGACGATCAAAGTCCTGACGCAGACAGAGACCGGATTAGCTACCCAGTCTCTCACACTTGACAACCCTCCGAACTTAAGTTCAGGGTTGATGGCCCTTCCAGCGTTGAGCTGGAAGAAGTTCGTAAAGAACTTGCGAAATGATCAGATCGAACAGATCTGCGTCATTGTCGCATCTGATGAGGTTGTGGATATTCGCGAGCGAATATCCACTTTACAATTAGAAGCCATCGGGAACGAACTCGTTCCCAATGGCAAGAACGCTGAGAACGAACTCGTTCCCAGTGATCAAACCAAAGTCCAGCGCTTTGAAGCGCAGAGCTGGGAGTCGCTTAAGGCGACTTCCCCGTACTACGAAGTACTTTGGGAATACGCTGACGTATTCCCAGAAGAAGTACCTTGTGAGCTTCCCAAGGATCAGGGAACGAGACACGAAATTGATCTCGTCCCCGGCACGAAGTACTGTGTCACGCGGCAATGGCCATTGCCGCGCGATCAAGTTAAAGCAATCGATGAGTTCTTCGAAACTCGTCGTAAGGCGGGACATGTGCGAGAGTCTACCTCTCCGCACTCCAGCCCCACCTTTTGTGTTAAGAAGTCCACTGGTGGGTGGAGAATCGTTCACGCTTTCAATAAGCTGAACGCAGCAACGGTACCGGCGCAAACGCCGATACCGAGGAAAGACGTCATCATCGATGGCATGAGCGGGAGCACCGTTTTCAGTGCTCTCGACTTAAGGGATGGTTTCTACCAAATCCTTATGCGTGAGAAAGATATTCCTCTCACGGCTGTAAGCACCCCAAGCGGTATGTTTTGGGAGTGGCTTGTGATGCCACAGGGGCTTCGAAATGCCCCTGCTACCTTCAACAGATGCGTCACACATCTATTGCGCCCGGTGCGAGAGTTCGCGCCGAGTTATTTTGATGATGTGTTCATCCATAGCAAGGCTGAACATGGCAAAACTGATGTAAATATTCATAAAGAACATCTACGTCAGGTGTTAGAGCTTATGCGCAAGCACAAGCTCTATGCGAACTTAAAGAAGTGCACCTTTGGTGCACCCGAGATACCCGTTCTTGGCTGCTTTGTAGGCAAGAATGGGGTACGCCCCGATCCAGAAAAGATCAGGGTGATCGTTGAATGGCCTCCGCCAACTAACGTCAAGGAACTTCGAAAGTTCCTCGGACTGGCGACATACTTGCACAAATATTCGTGCAACTATGCCGGTCTGATCCGACCTCTTTCTCAATTATTGAAGAAAGATATCGAATGGCGCTGGAATACCCAGTGCCAAGATGCGTTTGATGCAGTCAAGCGTAGCTTGACTGAGGCTCCCGTTTTGGCAATCGCCGACAACGAGCGACCGTTCCACGTCGTTTGCGACGCGAGCGATTTCGCTATCGGCTGCGCCTTGATGCAGCGTGATCACGATGATCGTGATCGCGTGATTTATTACCAATCGCGTCAGCTGCGCCCAGCCGAACGCAACTATCCGGTGCATGACAAGGAACTCCTTGCCATGAAGTATGCACTGGCGAAGTTTAGGATCTATCTCTTAGGAGATAGACCCTTCGTGGTTTACACGGACCATGCGTCGCTACGCACGGCCGTGAATTCGCCGCACATCTCTCAAAGAATGGCACGTTGGCTGTCATTCTTTGCAGAATACAACTTCACGGTTGAGTATAAACCGGGAAAGCTGAACGTGGTAGCGGATGCGCTATCACGACGCCCCGATTACGAGACGAAACCGTCCGTAACCGAAGTAACCAGTGCAAACGCAATACGTTGCACCGATCTGTCGTCGCCGCTTGTGCGACAAATACGTCAAGCGTACGAGACAGACGAGGAAACTCGCCTACTGATCGATTACTTGAGTGATCAATCAGATCGGAAGCGCAAGGAACTTCCAGAGTTCCTTCGCGCATGCGTGCATCGTTATCAATTGCACGATGGTCTGTTGCTTTACAGCACAGACCAAGATGATGTTAATCGCATTGTCGTTCCAAACGACGATGATCTCAAACATCAAATTTTGTTTGAGTACCATGATGCACCGATTTCGGGGCATCAAGGCCGAGAGAAGACGTATGCTTCTCTCGCACGCGATTTCTACTGGCGTAACCAATATAAATGGGTACGTAAATACGTCCGCGCTTGCGAGATATGCCAGCGCGTCAAGCCCGCACAGTCCGCGCAGGCTCCCCTCCAATCTCTGCCGGTTCCGACAGAGTGTTGGAAGTCCATTTCCATGGATTTTATCTTTGGTCTTCCGGCTGATCACAGTCGGAAAACAGGCATAGTGGTCTTTGTAGACCGTTTCAGTAAGATGGTTCATCTTGCTGCAGTGTCAGCGAATGTCACCGCTGCGCAAACGGCGCGGATATTCGTTGACACGGTATTCCGTTTACACGGAATGCCGGAAAACATAGTCTCGGATCGTGATCCAAGATTTACAGGGCGTTTCTGGCAAGAAACGTTCTCTTTACTGGGCACGCAGTTGAAGATGTCAACCGCGGACCATCCGGAAACGGATGGGCAGACTGAGCGCGTTAACCGCGTTCTCGGCGACATGCTGCGTTCTTATGCGCATGCCTTCGAGCAGTGGAGTGATTATTTACCACTCACTGAGTTTGCTATAAACAACTCGGTGCATGCTTCTACCAAGCACACACCGTTTTACGTGAATGCCTTACGGCATCCACGAACCCCGGCTTTACTTGGCGGTACGCCAAATCTAAGTGGGGGAGGGACCCGCTCAAATTCTAAGCGAGTCGATGCACAAGCTGCAGCTGCAACTTGTGAAGAAACTGATGAGTCTTCAACGGTTACTACAGAAGAAACTCAAGCAGTTTCGGAAACCGAAACCGCTTATGCGGAATATGTGTCGGCAGCAATGGCCGCTGACACTGAGAACAACCCATCCACTGCCAACAAAGCAGTAGATGAATTCGTATTACAACGTCAAGCTGTAATACGCTATGTGAAAGACGCGCTTGCTTCCGCTTTTGATAAGCAGAAGCAGAATGCAGACAAAAATGGACGGAAGAACACAAATTCTTTTGAAAAAGGTGAATTAGTTATGTTATCTACAACTAATCTACCTACACATGCAATAAGCAACTTCCCTACACGGAAGTTGCTCCCTAAATTCATTGGGCCCTTTAAGGTCCAAGGTGTTAAAGGGAATGCCTATACCTTAGACATTCCCGCGGCCATGCGCCTCCACCCAACGTTTTACGTTGGGAGACTCAAACCATACCGATCGTCTACGGACGAGTCGCATCACCACGGCGAATGCCGTGCTTCTTCAAGTCTCCCAAGAGAGACTTGTAGTCGGCCTCCAGCCGCTGGTGGGAAGCCTGGAGAGCTTGGAGAGTTTCCACCTCCGACTTTAGACGATCAACGTCAAGCATCAGAAGATCACTCTTCTTCTGCATCACAACTTGCGCATCGAGAATATCACGAATCTCGTCCCGATGATAACGATACGTTTTCATCGAGTGGCACTTGTCCTCGCTCAAAGCGTCACAGCGCTTCTCAAGGATGCGGACCTGATGGCCATGCGCCGCAACAACAGCGCCGAGGGAATTATCAACCCCCGCCGCCCCTGATTGACAGTCAGGGGAACAAGCGCTACATTCTCGAGCGCTTGCTTTCGAAGCGCTCGGTTCCCTATAAGAAGGGGCAGCGTACCGAGTACTTGGTGCGTTGGCTGGGATATTCCCAAGAGTTTGACTCTTGGGAACCGATCGAGGTGTTGAGGGCGGATGCCCCTGACCTCCTGCGTGAGTTCGAGAAGGATACTTCTCCTCGAACTCAAAAGAAGCGTCAACACTAAGTGTTGATGATGGCGGCACGCCCACACTAGGTGCTGATGCCTGCGAAGCAGCTTCCGATGCCTTAAGAGTGTCGACATAGCACTTAACTTCAGCGGGTACTGAGAAACCTCGGTACCCTCTAAGCTCCTTTTCGGTCAGACGAGGAGCTCCAGGGGGACAACACGGGCACTTCATGCTCGAAGGAACCCCACAAGAGAAACCCTCTTTGATACAAGTGAAATGGACATACTCCATTTTACCTGTGATCGAGTACTTTAAGAAGCGCTCGCGGTTTGCGTGAACCTTCTTCACGTACTATCGGGATCTTTGTTGTAATTCTCAACAAAGGCATTCCAACTCTGAGTAAGGGCGTCTTTGTCGTCCTTATTCTTTTGCGACCCTTTCCGGTTCGTGTAGTGACGAGCCTGGTAGAAAAGGTCGATGAAGTACCGACGTCTATCGTCAGTACTACGATCGAAATGACGGTTGCGAAGGTCCTCGCAATCGTCAAGGGCATTAATGTCAAACAGTGGGTATTGACAATCACGTTTGACATGCCCACCACTATCATAGGCAAGAGTCCATGCGGGGGTCCAAAACCCCACTTCGTACGGAACATAACGTTCCACACGACACAGTGAATCGGAAGCAGTGTAAGCCGCTTCCGCACGATGTTTCTTGGCGGGTGGGGCACCACCTACCACCTCGAAGTCGTCCTCGCTACGACCTGGCGAATGACGAGGTCCAGGAGGGGCCCTACGTTCCGCATGCCACCGCCTCATCGAATTGTCGCTGTCGTAATCGACGGCGTCAGAAGCCACTTCGCCATCACTTAACGGCGAAGCAGTCCTAGTGGTCTTAACCCCACTAGAGTTGTGGACAGGGACGATGTCGTCCTTGCCCTCATGCTCGGAGTCAGATGACTCTCCGAAGATGTCGTTAAACTTCTTCTTTGACACCCGCCTTGCGGCAGGTGGAGACGCGGAAGACGCTGCATTCGCGACGTCTCCCCGCCCTCGCTTAGACACTGCTTCCACAGCGTCTGCCACGAGAGACAAGCGATCTTTTGAATTTGCCTTGCGCCTCGACGCTACGTTCGAAGCGTCGGCATTCGACGACACCTCCGCACGCGATGCAGAGGTGATGTCTGTTTTCGAAGTATCGGCAGTGCCCGTAAGAGCGCCGCTGCGTTTGCTGATCATTAGATTACTTTTGGTCAAGATGAGTTATAACTGAATATCGTTATGACCAACAAGTGCCACCACTCGATTGGCCAATATTACAATATATTATTGGCCAACCAGCTTGAGTGGGGGGTTATGTAATGGGGTACCATTACATAAGTGATATTTGAATAGAAATATCACAGTTCAATTTCAGTCGTAATACATGAAATTGTGAATATTGGATTATAAGTTGTCATAATCCACCTTTGAGAACAGATTCTGATATAATTGAATCTGACAAGTCATCTAATGATAAAAATATCATTAGATCAGTTTTATACTACATGTTACTATGATTAGTCTAGGTCTAATTATACTAGTTAGCTCTTAACCACTCATAAATATATTCACTCTTAAACTTACCTTCTAGCACTCACGTCTTAAGTGTATATATATTAATATATACTTAATCGATAATTAGTTAATACATTAATTACTTATCTACCTAGGTTTATTTAAAGTAAACTAAGGAGGACCAAATTACATTTGGTCCTACACAATTTGCACGCTTCCTCATTGCAACTTACAGTGTAAGCCGCGTGACAGCAGCCCTGTTACACTCCAGCCATGTCTCTCGGAGTGTGTCCGGATCTATCTTGGTTCCCGACGCTCTGGGACTTGAGGAAACAGTCAATCTCCTTCCAAATCTTCATATCATCTTTCAGCAGTCTGCGTATCAACACTTTGAAACCCGGTGATTGTTGCGTACTTACCGCTTGCCGTCGTAGCTTTACCCACATATCGTCTCCTGGGAGCAGGTCTTCTCCAATCAGCGCTGCTATTTGCACTCCATAAATATGTGCGCACATCGAAATCCTAATAAATGATGTCTTCTTGTGTGGATCACATAACTTCCAGAGCGGATCCCCTCCATACTTATGTTTCCGTAGCCTACGCCAAGCTTGTCCACTCTGCCGTATTGCGTCTTTCTGCGTTTCCTCCGCTACGCTTGCAACTTGGTCTGCTCATTGAATAAAGTCACCAGGCTTTAGTCCCTCCGTCTTTCTCTGTTGGCCTTCTTGGACTTATCGTTCCCAGCACTCACAATACCACGGTTTCGTTAGCTCCACAAGTGTATCGTCATTTAGGCGCTCCAAAAGTTTGAAAGGCCTGTTAAAAGTTGTTAGTAATTGGACGATCGCCGCCCCGTCCGTCTTTGCCGCCTTTATCCAAGTTGTCGGCGAAGCATTTGCCACTGGGAATGCAACTGAATACTTGGACTCCCACACTGACGCCATCGAATCCCATAGATGAACCCATGTCTTAGACTCCACCTCTTCTTCCATGGTCGTGTCGGCTGTATCAGTCGCGATGAAATCATCCACCAATTCTCTGATGACTGGCACCTCCTCCTCCTGATGTTTACCTACTTCCGTTGCATATGATTCCGTAATCGTCCGCTTCTTCAAGGGTCGTTTCATCTCTGCATCCTCTATTCGGCCTTCTTCTCCGCTGGTAGCTGGTCTGCCTCTCTGAGTTAAAGCCAGGGTCCTAGTCGGGATTCTGGTGGTCGGTATATACTCTGAATCTTGACTGGAAATGTAGACCCCTTCCTCTCGCTGTTCCGGACCTTCTTCTAACATCAGAATATTGTTGGTGAAATTAAACCAAGTTAACAGTACCTTTTGATCGGTGGCTAGCGTCTCCGCTAAGAAAAATCGTTCCGCTTCGTCAGTTATATCTACTTGAAGCAGCCGCCTTTGGTCCTCAATCGGTAAGTAGGACACCGTGTCGACTAAGAACTTAATCAGTGTCCTGGCTGTCTCACCCTTCATCCCTAAGAGCCGGTCGATCTGGGCATGGTAGACATACCTTACCTCCCTGTTCTCGGTTTGTTTGTTTCTCTCCCCTGTCTCGTGTATAGTGTATTGCCTTCTGCCTCTCTTAGTGAGGCACTGCTGCCTGGTCCCTTGAAGGGATGTATCTGTGCCTCGGTGGTCCCAAGGTTCTCTTTGCGCTCATCATCTCTCATTTCAATGTCCTGCGGCTCCTCCGTGTTTGTCCTTTGAGAAGAGCTACCTCTCCAGCCATGGATATATGCATGGTAGTGTTCATTCTCGTAGTGCAGCATCAATGGTAGCTCGGTGCCGTCTCGTGATGCCGCCTCTTTCCTCTCTCTTACTAATTGCACGCAGCTGCTTAGAGACATCGGGAATTCTCCACAAGTAGCGTATTGTTTACGCTGGTGCAATCTTGTTTCCGGAATATAATGAATCGCCCCGGCAGTTCCGTTTACTGGATCTTTGCTAAGCACGATGATTTCCCGCTGGAGAAGGGTTCCTATACATGACAATGTATCATTACTGCCCCACGCCGTTTTACTTACCGTATCTTCTAGTCCTGAAGGGCTATTAGCGAACTCCTTCAAATATTCCTTGAACGCTATCTCCGATTGTTTGGCTGAAATTCGGTCATACCCACGCCCGAGACTCCGCAACGTCTGCTTTTTTATACCTGCTGGAAATTTTTGTGCAAAATCCATGAGTCCTCGTGCTGTACAACCCTTCTTTAACGCCGTTGCCGCTTGTTCTAGTAATTCCGGCCAGTGCACCATAGCCGAGTTAAAGAACGCTTGTATTATACCGTACACTTGGCAGTTGCCGGTCGGTGGTGTTGGAACGCTCTGTAGTCCCATCGCGATCAGAGCATCCATAAAGTGTAGCTCCGTCTCAGGCGTTATCTGATATTGCTCCCACGGGAACAGGTCAACGGATCCTTCCCGTTCTTGTATGGTATCATTAATTTCCGCCAATCGCCTCTTGGTTTGCGCCTCCACGACAAGCAAGTTAGTATTTTCGCGTTGTCGGTCCTTTGGTGTTGGTTTGACCGGTTTTGTCCTCTCCGCACTTTTCACCTGTCCGTTTTGAATTTTGTCTTCAGTTGAAGATGGTTCTTCCTCTGGTTGTTCGCCGTTTGCGGTATTAGTATTTAACTCGCTCTTGGACACGGCCTCTTTACCTTGTTGCTTGTTACTCCCTCCGTTACCTACTTCCTGGTTTTCCTCTTTGAACACTCTGTCTTTGTCCTTTTTCTGTCCATGAATCAGATTGTTGTTCACATGTGCGCCTATAGCCGTCCCTTCTTTTCGCCCTGGTTGGCCTTTTGATGCCCTTACGACTGTGGTCCAGTCATTCGTGTCCTCTCCTACTGAACCTTCACTTACTTGCTCTCTCGCATTTTCCTTTTTATCAGGTTGGCTGTCCACCTCTCGCCCTCCGGGGGTGCTCCCCTCTTTCGGCCCAGTATCCCCTGGCTTCTCCTGGCCGGTTTCCTGCTGCTCGTCTTGGCTGAACCGCTTGCCTCTTTTTTGGTCGTACGCCTGGCAGTTCGACCTCACCTCCTTCCGAAGCGCTTCCATGCTCGTGAACGTCGGCTCCGGCACAGCAATTTCTTCTACTTCCTCCATCGCGACCACAATACAATGCTCCGATATAAGTTTGTGTTGCGTGACGGTGCACCCGCGTATTTGATGGCCGGTTTCTCCGCATCGCAGACAGTGCTTGCTTCCTCTCGAACCTAGGTGCTCCAAAGTTAATGTCGTACCGCACCATACTATTCGACGTACCTCTCCCAATGCCTTCGGGCAGCCTCCTGCCTCTACCACAATGTTCCAATCAAGTGACGTCGCTGATAACGGGCCCCCTTGGTCCAGTTCTTCGAAGAAGAATTCGACTGGAATGATAGATTTTAAAAACCCGTGAAACTTCATGATGTCGATGTTACTTGTAATATTTCGCACCGTGATGACGTAATCCGAGTTGAACCCCCCTCCATTACTTATTCCGGGATCCTGTCTCTCCCACACCGGTTTGTCCTTTGGTTCCTGAACGTGTACATTCCGCAGCCTGTGGATAGATTTGTGGTACGGTACTTGTACATCTGCATGTCTCTTAGCTACAGCTCTCGTCAGAAAAGCGAAGTTCAAACAGTGTTGGGATGGCGAATATCTGATCGCCTTCACGTCTGCTAACATTTCCCATAAACGTTTGTTGTCCGCTCCCCGTGCCGTTGCCGCCATGGCAATGCTTTCCTGGATACTCTTCGTACTTTGAAACGCCTTCTTAATCCTTCCTTCCCCTGTTAAATCCATTGTTAGACAGCCCTCTACTTGCACTCGTATCGTTGTTAGTAGCTGGAGCCTGTCGTCTGACGTCATAATCTGTCGCAAGAACTGAGGAAGTGTCCGCGACAGAATCGTTCCTTCTGCTAATCCTTGGACGATCTGCCACTCTTCGGCACTCCCATCTCGGAAGTTTTTTCCTTTTCGCCCCTGCCACTCCTTTCGACAGACTTTTAGTAGAGTTTGTGCTTGGTCTTGAGAGTAAATTGCTGGATTGAATTTAAAATCTCCTTGGCTCGATCTTGCTACCCATGGTACCGTGACCTCCCCTTTTACTTTTGATAACCATCCTTGAAGCACATTCTGTCCTTTTACTGCCACTTCCACCTGACAGTTCCCAATTGTTTTCGCTAGCGTAGTCTCTAACGTTTGGTTAGATTTTCTGGCTAAGTAGCAGGCGTCAATGGCTTTCTGCTTCCACACAAGCCAGTTGAGCTTGTGGATCACAACAAGTAGCTCGAATAGATCGATCAGTCTTTCCTTTTTCTACTCTTGATAATATTGGCCACTATCTGGTTTTTTTGCGTTATTTCGGTGGCTTGTTTTTGGTTGCCTGTATACCGCCTTGAAGAGCTCCTGGGTAAGGTCCAACCAAGTTTGTTGTCGGGGTTTCCTTTGAGCCGCATCCGACAACACCTGGCGTAGGGCCTCCGCTAACTCTTCAGGAGTGTTGGGTCGCTTAGCTTCTTTTACCTTTTGATCGGTGGGTGGGTGTGCCGGCTTGTCGCCTGCTTCCTTGTCCGTTTCCTTGCTTTCCGTGGGAGGGGGTCCCTCCAGAGTCGTATTAGCGTCATCCACTATTACCATAGTCGTAACACTTTCTCCAGCCTCCTCTTTAAGTGGCTCCTCTTGATTGTCAGAAGCATCCATGGGGCTATCCTGATCACTTGCTTCCCCACTCATCATCTCCTCGCTTAATTGCGATTCCGGGACTATCTCATCTTCCTTGGTCTCTTGGTCGACCGGTATGGTGGACGGCTCCGTTACCTCCCCCGGTTCCTTATCCGGGGGTTTTCTGTCTACTGCCGGGCTGGTGCCCAATGGGTTCATCAGTTTTGCTTTAGTACTCGTGTACTCTTCGCGGGGTAGTCCGGATCCACCTAACTTGTTCACGTTAGGGGGTCTGCTTGACAAAATCGGGACTATGTTATTAAGCAAATTTAGAACTAGCTTTCTTTTCCTGTTATTTATACCAAAGAAAGCGGGGGATTAGGGTTGATTTCTATCCCAGTGGCCATCCACACTCTCATGGTGAAAGAAAGATTGGTATAATCTGGCATGGCGTGAGTATAGTGGGGTGAAGAATATGGGTGATTTTATCTCGCCAAGACCACATTCTTCTCGAGTGCCGTCCCCTGTTAAGGCGGTATCCTGGAGAACTAACCTCTTTGTTAATGCACAGGTGCTTGGGCGTCGGCAGAAGTGGAAGTAACAGTTCGACGGTACGTCTCTACCTACTTGCCGGGTTTAATTGCGCAGCATTTGTTGCAGGAAAAACATCCTGCAAAAGGAGTGCGACTAGGTGATATGACAATGTTCACTCAGTAGCTAAAGCCAAGTGGTACGGGGAGATGCGAGACGCTATCCAGGCCCATTGGGGTACTTTTCAGTGGCCAAGAATCCGTGGATACTTGAAGCTTCTCTATTACCGCTGGAGCGACTGAAATTCCCTCGGCTCCCAGGCGTGACTATTCAACAATTGCAAATTCGGAGAGTTGGAGATACCACGTTCCAGTGGAGAAGTATGGGGAATACACAGTCAAAGTCAAGTCATAACAAAGCAAAAACGGTTCGGTGGCTTTTAGCGGTTATATTATGCTCGCCATGGACCCCCATCGGGCATTATCTTGGGAATATCCGGAGTTATCGTTAGTTTGGTCACCGAAGGAATATAGTAATATGAATTGGCGACAAGTTGCGGAACGAGTGGTACAAGGATCGTCTGGTTTCACAGTGCATACGTTTGTGCGGCGTCAGGATAGGATTGACTGGGATCGTTTGGTTGGAGAAATTGGTAGTAGTATAGATTCCGAAGCGAATGACAGCATGAGTACTGTAGTGTTCAAAGCGAATCCTCGTTTACATGGATATCCACGGGATGCATCCAAATACAGACACCGGCTTAAATCAGTAACGCGAAGGATACGAAAGACATTTCGGGGAGTGTATGATAATCTAATCACTAGGAAAGTGCAACCGCTCCTAGACAAATGGCAGTACCGAACGACACAAACACAGTGGAATCGACTTGTGCAACTCCAATCTCCAAAGGAGTTTTGAAAGCATGAACATTTACTGACAAATGACCAGATTTGGGTATTATACCGTCTTGCAACGTTTCAACTGAATGTTTTTAATGCGGGGTACAGAGACGAGGGTCACTGTCCTGTTGATATCGATTGTAGATCAAGCGCGAAGGGGGTCACGCATATACACCATTTACAGGTCTAAATGAAAAGGTTTTCAACCGAAGTGGATAAAGTAATTAAAAAATACGAAAGGTTCGCAACCAAAATGGTGATATCATCATCCAAAGTGAAATGTACAGTAGTATTATTTTTGTATTTTGGATGGAGTCAACTTTGAGGGGAAAAGGGGGAAAGATGTGCGTGGGTTATCGAATTGCGATTCGTGGAGTGATCACCAAGAGGGCGATGGTTTAAGCATTTTAGTGGTGTGTTTTACGATGGTAGCATCATGCGTTCCAGATCTCGGTACGTACAAAGTGTTACCCACTCTCCCTCTTTTTCAACGTCACCAACTCGTTGGATTAATTCTATCTCTTGCTGCTTTTGTAGCTCTAAATGATGGGGATGTCGAAAGTCCTTTCGTAAAAGTGCTTCATCGTGTTGTTTCCTGCCCTCAGCCGGACTATTCGTAAGTTGATTGTGTGTTTGGTGCTAAGGCAAAAAAATACTAACCATCTGGTATGTATGTTGTCTTGTCATAGTCTGTATTTGCAGTAACATGCTTTATCTTAGCCTCCAGGAATACAAAACGGCTACGATTTAATTGCGATGACGATGAGATGCTTATGATCGTGATTTTTGATCTAGTTACATCACAGCTGGAAAAGGAGTCCCAACGATTTCTTCAGGATGGATCGACACCTCGACAAGTGTGCCTTGTACTGAAAATAGCGTATACGTTTACTGGCGCGATATCTCGCTGGATGGTGGATCAAGGTAATGCTGTAAACGATGTTACTGGGATATGCTTGCGATTGTTGGAATGTACCGCAAGTTTGGTGCCGTGTGAGGACGTCGGAAGTCAAAATCGTCGACTCTCCATTCATGGATTAAAGATGATTGAGGCTTTACTATTGGAGCCGAAACTCGTCCCATCTGTACCGCATGAAGTTTTTCAAAGGCTTATAAAGGCTATGAATATCGTTTTACACTGTTCCAGTGTGAAAGTACGAGAATAAAGTCTTCCAGTATTGAAATTGCTTACTTCACGTGCTGAAGCTCGCTTTTTTGCTGTTGGTTTGCTTGAAACGTCGATGGATCTGCTATTAGATTTCAGTCAAAGTGTCCGAGACCAATTCACATCTTTTCGGCTGAGTGATATCGCTCGATGGGCACTAGTAAACAAAGACAAAGTGCATGGGTTTCGCCACGTACCATCGAAATTATACCCTTCATTCGTTGCAGCCGATTTTGAAGAGATTATTTGCTTGTTTCGAACGAATGAGTGCAATGTAACCGAGTGGAATCGAGTTTGTCGAAGAATTGTTGATCGAGCTCCTTTCGAATGCGTCTCTGGCAATGCTGACGTGCTCTTACATGCAGTACGCCAAGCGGCAGAATGGTGTGTCCAGAATAGGGCCCTCTCAAAGCTTCGAGTGTATTGAAGGCTTGTTACAGGAGTACTCGGATCGGGTGCAAAACATGGCTGGATGGACATTGAAGGGGAAAGATGTGCGTGGGTTATCGAATTGGCTCATGCTCGAGTTTGTGACTGCATTGGAGATGCGCATCGCTCATGCGATTCACTCAACTGAAGCAGTCTACAGTAGAGAGTGAAAAATGCACCCGTTTCATTACGGCGAACGGCTGTTGCAAGACTTGTGGAAGCGAACTGTGTGGGTCTGCTCCATTGATATTGACCACAAAGGACTATCAACAATTAATGTACATGTATACATGTAGTTTTTTATTGACAATGTACTCGTATTATCCTACTTTCCATACTTCATGTCCTCATAACGAGCCGCTGCGTTGAGGGCGTTCATGCAATGCATAGCCATTGAGTTGACGATGTCCTTGGTGATGAAATTCTTCGCAAAATCTGCCGTTTCCTCAAGAAGGACCATTCTCTGTTCCGTTATATTTGAATAGAGATGTGCCTGATGATCAAACATTCTGCCGTGATGGGTGCGAAGGCTGTACTTAATCTTTGCTTTAAGAACACTAAAGCAACCTAAACATTTTCCGAAAAAGCAGAAAGTTGAACAGTAATAAGAACAATATTTTGTATATGTAAATAATTAATGCACCTTCAATAGGATTACACATTGGGGAGTAAGGGGCTAGCCGAAACAACTCTAAATCGTCCTCACCCTGAAATCGTGCTTCTGTTTGACTGTGAGCAGGAGCATTGTCGAACACAACGATAATCTTCTTGCCAGCATAATCGGACTGAAATTGAGAAGAAGCCTTCACTGCCTCGTATATTTCTTGAACAAACGTCGCGTTTTGATCCATTTTTATTGAACCACGCTGGCGCTTAAAATGGATTACTCCTCCTGCTGTGGACACAGCACACTGAATTTGCAGGTTTAGGCCCTCGGAAGCTGGCTGCACAATCAAGGCCCGATCCCCTTTCTTAGCGCGCCCCTGCGAGCGTGAACAGTAAAAATTGAAATTGGTTTCATCGTAGTAAACGATGTAGTCGCCATCGGAGATGTGCTGGAGAAGCTTTTTAGCGTAATCTTGTCTCTTCGCCTTGTTTAATTCGTTGTTGCAAGTCGAAGGTTCAACTCGTACCTACATGTCACATACACCGAACCCGTTACTTTTCGAGGTGTTTAACAATCAGCATCATAACTTACCTTCTTGATTGTGTAGAGAGCACCTGTTAAGTAGCGACTGACTGTACTAACTGACAGATGTACACTGTAATCCATAAGTACCATATTTGATATTTCTGAAAGCGTTAGAGTAGAGTCATCGTCGAGATAGCCCTTTATCGCCTCCGCAATTTCTGTAAGTGACCTTGATTGTGCTCGCGCGAGCCCCACCACGTGGCTTATGGTCCACGCTACCACGCTGAACGAGGCGCCAGGCCGTCGTCGCAGGAACTCCATTATGCTTTGCTACCAGTTTCCAGTCGTCGCCTTCTTCGAAGGCCTTAAGAATCCGCAGCTCAGCGGCTACGTCTCGCTTTCTCTTGCTCTTCGACATCTGTAGGGAATATAAGAAAACACGAGATGAGCGCGGAATTCCAACAGCTACAGTACAGTAGAAACTTTTCTTATAATTATTTAATTATTATTTCACTTTGGATGAGGATATCTCCACTTTGGTTGCGAACCTTTCGTATTTTACGTATATTTTATTACTTTATCCACTTCGGTTGAAAACCTTCTCATTTAGACCTGTAAATGGTGTAGTGTGGAGGTGTAGAAGGTGTAGAAGTGCTGAACGACTGTGAGAGCGTCTTCTGAGTAGTTGGACTGGACCGTTGTCGAAATATCAACAAATGGATAAATTTTAAACTTGTATTGCTACCAGGCAGATGCCTACTCAAAGCGATTCTACGCGGGAACGTATTGCAGAAAGGTGTGGAATGCAAACGGAAGATTGTCTGAAACAATTACCGAGGTTATGGTGGACGTTTTGTTCGATAGGAACAGTTTGACTCTGGCACATAAGAAATTAAGTCGTGCATGTACATCGACAATGGAATTCACATCAACACATTGAGACTATTTGGAATCGATGTATTGCGCAAATCTTAGCGGTGGCTACACTTGAAAAGAAACACGCGGAAACACGCATCCAAGGCATACAGCGACATATGAGTGGGGCATACCAGTAATTCTAAAACATTACTTAGTAACTAATAGCGTATAAGGCTAAATAGATTACGTTCAACAACAACCTTGCGCGCGCTTTAGCTGCTATCTTCTTCTTCTTTTTCTTCGCGTGCGAAGCCTAGATCCTTCCACAACCATTTTGCTGACGGACTCAAAACCCGCGGGTTTGGTCCGGGTATTGCGTTTCGGGTTGGGTGCGGGTTTGAGTTTTGAGCCCTACTGCAAAACATGTTACCTAAGCGAATTATGAAATTTCATTTCACTTTTGCTTAGCAAATTGCCTTTTCAAGTATTAGAGCAGATCTTGAATCGATCTGTGACAGTACTTGCTTCAACCCATCACTTTGGACCGAGACGGATTCGAGATCTGCTCTAATATTTCGCTTGAACTTACTGTTCAGATTATGATTGGTCAATTTTAAATATTTGTTTCTGCAAGTGCTGCGTAAATAGCCCTTATACTAGAGGTACAATTTGCAGATACGAAATTGAATAATTGAAAGTACGTTTAGCGACGGAAAAATCCGCCAAGACAATAAAAGAAGTGCGAACGACAAATAGATCCTCCCTCGCATTTATTAGACACTATATGTATAGCTTTCTTAAACTCTTCCAATAAAAAGTGCGATTCCGTCGTTATATTGTACACACGCAAGCAAAGCAGATGTCTGGATGTTGACGACAGCACACGGTAACGGAAATCAGAGAGAGAGACACAATCTTTTAAATGTTAGACAATAAGTTTCCGACATATTATTAATAAAGTATACTTGCAAGTGGCCGAAGGATTTCTTTTTAAAGGAATTTTTAAGAAATACCATACAGTGTGTATGATTACATACCGTAATGGACATGTCATAAATATCAAACTAACATCCCTATATTTGGATCATTTTTGAGTTCACTCAATAAGATCAATTATGACCGTGCATTTAAGAAGCTTTTGGAATATTCCCTATTAAATTTTGTCGTTTGAAATTTACAATACTACTCATTATCTGTGTTGAGAGGTTATGAAAGTGAACTTGTCTTAAGTAACAGTCTCTTATTGAGGTGGTTTCTACTGCACATTTGTGTTATGTATGACATGTCTATTACGGTATGTACCACCCAAGGTGATTCAGTTTTACCTCGCGCGCCAGTTTTTTTAACAAGCGACAAATCCGCAAATTAGCTGACGAATGGAATACTGAATTTCTCGCTCTGGACTCATTCATACATTTCACGATAAAATTTATTAAGGCTTCATGCCGTGTTGATGATAAAATAACATTAACAGTACGTTTCTACTTGTCATAGTTTTGCTTAGAATACTCAAACGGCAGCCACTAGTTCCAGGTGCACGCCGCCATGATATGCGGTACTAGGAGATGATCGAATACTAGGATCATCTCCCTCTTGTAGTGCTTTATCTGGAAGTATCAAATATTTTGGAATTTTGTAGTTTTTTGCTGTAACGTTACTGATCCCTGATGTACATACAAACAGGTGTCCATGTACACATCTCATGTTAGATGGCTATAAACAGCTGTGCGAGTTTAGATGGCTATCAGTAGAAACCTCAATCAAAAGTTGTAGCCACGATCTGCTGGAAGATAGGAGCTGTGGATATGTTGATCAGCTCTTTACCGGTAGTGCTACATCGATCGAAACCATTTCGCAATCGGCTCCAAAACCAACACACTGGTCCTTTCTCAAGCTAACCCATGGTCTTCATCCATTCACTTCTCGGCACTGTGGCGCTAGGATCGACCTACCTCACTACCCCTGCCTCTGGTGCTGCCCCAAATCCTCCGCTTCCTGTACACGGTCAAGAAGGATACACGCTCCCGCAGAAGCCGCTTCCATGGGACGGTCGTGCGTACGACCTCACAGTTGAAAATATAACGGAAAAATACCTGACGCACATTCTGACAATGCGCAACAATGGCACGGACGGCAAAGTGTCGGATTATGTGTCCATCGATCAAAAAGGTCGATTGCCTGCTTTCAACCGCGACACTGGTGTCATTGACATTGGAGTTGACGCTAAAGCAATTTTTAAGACGCAGAAGAACTTCCGTCGCTCGGAACTTGTGCAAAATGTTGCGATGAACGTCAATGGCAAGACATTTTTCCGCACTAGCCTGATGAAGAAGAAACCTTTCGTGAACTTATTCGCCTGGCAATTGGTCTTTTTAGAGACACACAACTTCGAGATTCGAATCGACGCGTCCACGTCCCCGGTCAATATCATTTATCTTAACAATGGCACGTGGGATCCCAAGTGGGAGATTGAATTCGAGTATGGTGTGTGGCACAACTTTGGGATTGCACTTTCTGCTTCCACCATGAGCAATGGTACCAAGCTCGAGTTTTACATGAGCAAGAATGACGAGGAACTTGTTCTTAAGAGGACCGACGAAGACACAGTGATGGTGTTTCCAGATTATGCCGAGTTTCATTTCGGTTTGTTGACCCTCTCCAATGATGGCAGCGAGCCTAAGATGAACTTCGAGCAAGATATTGTGTCTTACAATGGTGTGTCAGTAGAGCCTGGAATTTGCTCCACTAGTTGCGCTTCTGGCACTCCTGAGACTGCTGGCACTACTGGCACTACGGACACAACTGGCACTGCTGGCACTAAGGACACTACCGGTACTACTGGCACTACGGACACTGCTGTCACTAAGGACACTACCGGTACTACTGGCACTACGGACACTGCTGGCACTAAGGACACTGCTGGCACTAAGGACACTACCGGTACTACTGGCACTGCTGGCACTACGGGCACTGCTGGCACTACGGACACTGCTGGCACTAAGGACACTACCGGTACTACTAACTCAACCTACACCTGAGAGGACAGGACACAGACTGAGCTTGGTTCTCCCGCTGCGAATTTAGCTAAGCGCGAGTAAAGTTAGAATTCTGTCGTGGACAACCATTATGAATGTATTTGAGATACTTGATTTGTTAGCGTTGGACTCGCTTGTTATATGACTAAAATACTACTTCGAAGTACTACATATTTACACGGAAGTGTCGATACGCTGCTGAATGTGCCGAGTCAATGATACTGTCAGCACTCTTATCAAAGAACGTTCCAAACTACATTTGTGGAGCCTTGGCCTCTTCCAAAATCAGGCAACAAAGGTAGCACCTCACGACGTGTGCTGTTTGTGCCGTCGCTTGTTTCCTTATGCAGTTCTCGTAAGTCTCTCCATTGTGCCATTACTTGTTAGGCAACTGACAAAAGTCGACCAAAAACCCACCAAAAATATCGAAAACACCAGTTTTTCGCGGCATAGAAATGTCGTTTAAAAACCTAAAAGCTGACATAAGTCGATCAAAAATATCAAAAACAGCAGTTTTTCGCGGAAAATCTTTACTGCGAAAAACTGCTGCTTTCGATTAATCAGCCAATCGTGGGACGCGTAGCAAAAATACACACACATAATTAGTCAGCTGCGATAAACTGATGTACTGCGGAAAACTGATGTTTTACGTTACATGTACTTCTGAAGTAGTATGTTATTGATGTACAATAGCAACGTAATCCGGATTACAGTCACACCTCCCAATGAGAACTCCCCTACGTGGCTCAAATGCTGTATCTGAACCCACAAGTGTCTGCACCAATCAACACACTGTGTTTTGGTTGAATGCGTCTCATTATACTTACAACCCAACCAAGTTGGTTCGACTTTGGATTTTCGTCCTTAATTGGACTCGAACCCGCAATCTCCGGGGCAGGGCCTTAACCACTGCACCAACCGAGGTCGGTACACACTGTATTTTGGTATGGACGAGCGAATTCACCCTTGACGTGAGTCATTTTATAAGTGGTCACCAAAACTACCAAAAAGAATTCTTTTCAGCCATGATACCAGTCCTCTTATTTCGCAAAAATTGACCTTGTAAGCTTTTTTACGAGGTACACAATCAATTGAAATATTTGCTTTGTTAAATGTATGGGTCAGCACATATCTGCCATCTTCTTCTATCATAAGTGGGTTGTCAGTTGCCGGTGTGCGAAGAAGAGCATCAACAACGCGCAGCGCAGAAAATCCTCCAAGCGCGTGCTCTGAATCAAAATGTCGGCTTGACTGCTTTCCCGCGTACTTTGCAATTGTTGTAATTCACTACTAGTGTGGAAAGAAAAGTGAATTTTCTATTCAGTAAACCCGCCTCGAACTTACTGCTACCATTAGCGCTGTTGGTCAGCCTTATCGCCTCTATGAGTTGCTCTGTTAGTCATATTGCGAATGCATATAAGGCATTTTGTATACAGAAAGAAGGGACTTTGACAGGTTGTCCACGGATAGAATGTATCTGTCGGATCTGGCCCTCGCCCGACGGCGTCGGTATATCTCCATCTACCCCTCGCGCAATGAGCTTTGACAACCTTCTGACACCAATATCAGGATGAGTTGTTTCCGTGTCTCTAGTTCTGAAAATGCCCAAGCAAACATGTGTGCTCTTAGCGAAAGAATCTCTGGCATATACTCAATCATTTTATATGACAGACTCGTAACTTCACAAAAGTAGTACCGTATCTCATCCCACCCCTAGATGGCGTTTCCATATCTTGACCACTCGAATTTTCTTGGTTCGTGAGTGCACTACTTAAGGAGGTGTGACTGTAATCTCCATATCGGATCTGGATGGAGTCTGAGTTGCCGCTTAGGTCAAGCATTTCGCGGTCGATTTTGTTGAGAGGCTCCAGAATATTCTTACACAAAAGTAAACAACTCCAATTTACCGACGAATTTCGGTGGCGCACTCTCGCCCTAATACACCTCTATTAAGTTCCAATTGGCCATGTCTCCGAGATCTTCAGTCCCAAACTACGAACAATTCGACGCTGGTTGAATACGTCACATTATACTTTAGAATCCAACCAACTTGGTTGGCCCCGAGATCGAACCCGGGACCTGTCGGTCCCGAAGTGAGCAGTATACCACTCGAACACGGACGGGTCTAACAAATCGACGCTGGTATACACTGTTGGTGTAACCATATCACGTCCGCTGGTCTGCAGACGTGCTTATTACTATTGACGCTTATGTAAAAAATCATCCGACATTCTATATTGAGGAGCTGCGTGCGTACATGGAAACGCAGCTCCCACAGACTAAAAACATTTCAACTTCGATGACATGCCGAGCGCTGACCTTTGATCTTGGGTTGTGTAGTAAGGTGCTCTCAAAAGCCGCGCGCAAAGCCGTCCACGCAGAGATCAAGCATTTCGCGACAAGCTCCTCCCTATTTATTCCTATTCCGAGCAGCTTACTTTCATTGACAAGACTTCCAAGGATGGTCGACACGCTAATTGGCGCTATGGTTGGTCAGCACGAAATACCCCGGCCACCGTGAGGCTACCGTTTCGGTGCCGGAAACGTCTCTCAATCATGGCGGCGCTTGACATTGGTGTTTTTTTTGTTGGAATTGTATGGAGGGAACATCCCCAAGACGGCGATTTCACGAGGCATTTCTCGAGCAAGTCACTCCTCACTTGAGCCCGTGACCACTTCCACGCTCTATCATTATCATGGACAACGCCAAAATACATGCGTATCCCGAGGAGGAGGAGACAATTCATGCGTGTGGAGCAATGCTACTATTTCTGCCTCCCTGTTGCCCCCATGTAACAAGGCTGCTGTTACGCGGCTTACACTGTAAGTTTGCAGTGAGGAAGCGTGCAAATTGTGTAGGACTAAATGTAATTTGGTCCTCCTTAGTTTACCTTAGATAAACTTAGATAGAAAACTAATTAGTGTATTAATTAAACTATCACTTAAGTATATATATATGCTACTATATATACCTAAGGGTGCTTGAGTGCTAGAAGGTAAGTTTAAAAGTGAATATATTTATGGTTGGTTAAGAGCTAACTAGTATAATTAGACCTAGACTAATCATAGTAACATGTAGTATAAAACTGATCTAATGATATTTTTATCATTAGATTACTTGTTAGATTCGATAATATCAGAATCTGTTCTCAAAGTGGATTATGACAACTTATAATCCAATATTCACATTTCAGGTATTACGTCTGACATTGAACTGTGATATTTCTATTTAAATATCACTTATGTAATGGCACCCCATTACATCACCCCCCACTCAAGCTGGTTGGCCAATAATATAATGTAATATTGGCCAATCGAGTGGTGGCACTTGTTGGTCATAACGATATTCTGTTATAACTCATTTTTGACCATAAGAAAACAAATGGTCAGCAAACGCAGCGGCGCTCTTACGGGCACTGCCGATACTCTGGAAACAGACATCACCTCTGCATCACGTGCGGAGGTGTCGTCGAATGCCGACGCTCCGAATGTAGCGTCGAAGCGCAAGACAAATCCGAAAGACCGCTTGTCTCTCGTAGTAGACGCTGTGGAAGCAGTATCTAAGAGAGGGCGGGAAGATGTCGCGAATGCAACATCTTCCGCGTCTCCACCTGCCGCAAGGCGGGTTTCCAAGAAGAAGTTCAATGACCTCTTCGGAGAGTCATCTGACTCCGAGAATGAGGGCGAGGACGATGCCGTCCCTGTCAACAACTCAAGTGAGGTTAAGCCCGCTAGAACTGCTTCGCCGTTAAGTGATGACGAATGGATTCAGACGCCGTCGATTACGACAGCGACAACTCAATGAAGCGGTGGTATGAGGAGCGTAGAGCTCCTCCTGGTCCTCGTCATTCGCCAGGTCGTAGCGAAGACGACTTTGAGGTGACAGGTGGTGCTCCACCTGCCAAGAAACAACGTGCAGAAGCGGCTTACGCTGCTCCTGATTCACTGTAACGTGTGGAACGTCATGTTCCGTACGAAGTGGGGTTCTGGACCCCAGCATGGACGCTTGCCATCGGAAGTGGTGGTCACGTCAAACGCGATTGTCAATATCTATTATTTGACATCAATGCGCTTGATGATTGCGAGGACCTTCGCAATCGTCATTTTGATCGTAGTACTGACGATAGACGTCGGTACTTCATCGACCTTTTCTTCCAAGCTCGTTATTACACGAACCGGAAAGGGTCGCGAAAGAATAAGGACGACAAAGACGCCCTTACTCAGAGTTGGAATGCCTTTGTTGACAATTACAACAAAGGTCCCGACGAGTATGTGAAGAAGATTCACGTAAACCGCGAGCGCTTCTTAAAGCACTCACGTACAGGTAAAATGGAGTTTATCCATTTCACTTGCATTAGAGAGGGATTCTCTTGCGGGGTTCCTTCGAACATGAAGTGTCCGTGTTGTCCCGCGGGAGCTCCTCGTCTAACCGAGAAGGAGCTAAGAGGGTACCGAGGTATCTCAGGACCCGCTAATGTTAAGAGTCTTATCGATGCTCTTAAAGCATCGGTATAATACCGAAGCTTTGCAGCCGCCGACACCTAGTGTTGGCGTGCCGCCCACATCAACACCTAGTGTTGATGCTTCTTTTGAGTTCGAGGAGAAGTATCCTTCTCAAACTCACGCAGGAGGTCAGGGGCATCCGCCCTCAGCACCTCAATCGGTTCCCAAGAGTCAAACTCTTGGGAATATCCCAACCAACGCACCAAGTACTCGGTACGCTGCCCCTTCTTATAGGGAACCGAGCGCTTCGAAAGGAAGCACTCGAGAATGTAACGCTTGTTCCCCTGACTGTCAATCAGGGGCGGCGGGGGCTGATAATTCCCTCGGCGTTGTTGTTGCGGAGCATGGTTATCAGCTCCGCAAGCTTGAGAAGCACTGTAACGCTTTGAGCGAGGACATGTGCCACTCGATGAAAACTTATCGTTATCATCGGGACGAGATTCGCGACATTCTGGACGCGCATGTCGTGATGCAGAAGAAGAATGATCTTCTGATGATCGAGATTGATCGCCTAAAGTCGGAGATGGAAACTCTCCAGGCTTCCCACCATCGGTTGGAGACCGATTACAAGTCTCTTTTGGGAGACTTAAAGAAGCACGGCATTCGCCGTGGCGATGCGTCTCGTCCGAAGACGTAGACGATCGGTACGGTTTGAGCCTCCCAACGTAAAACGTTGGATGGAGGCGCATGGCCGCGGGAATGTCTAAAGTGTAGGCATTCCCCTTAACACCTTGGACCTTAAAGGGCCCAATGAACTTAGGGAGCAACTTCCGTGTAGGGAAGTTGCTAATTGCATGTGTAGGCAGATTAGTTGTAGATAACATAACTAATTCACCTTTTTGAAAGGAATTTGTGTTTTTCCTTCCGTTTTTATCTGCATTCTGCTTCTGCTTGTCAAAAGCGGAAGCAAGCGCGTCTTTTACATAGCGTATTACAGCTTGGCGCTGTAATACGAATTCATCTACTGCTTTATTGGCAGTAGATGGGTTGTTTTCATTGTCTGCAGCCATTGCTGCCGACACATATTCCGCATAAGCGGCTTCGGTTTCCGAAACTGCTTGAGTTTCTTCTGTGGTAACAGTAGAAGACTCATCAGTTTCTTCGCAAGTTGCAACTGCAGCTTGTGCATCGACTCGCTCGAAATTTGAGCGGGTCCCTCCCCCACTTAGATTTGGCGTACCGCCAAGTAAAGCCGGGGTTCGTGGATGCCGTAAGGCATTCACGTAGAACGGTGTATGCTTAGTAGAAGCATGCACCGAGTTATTTATTGCAAACTCAGTGAGTGGCAAATAGTCACTCCACTGCTCGAAGGCATGCGCGTATGAACGCAGCATGTCTCCGAGAACGCGGTTAACGCGTTCAGTTTGCCCATCCGTTTCCGGATGGTCCGCAGTTGACATCTTCAACTGCGTGCCCAATAACGAGAACGTTTCTTGCCAGAAACGTCCTGTGAATCTCGGATCACGATCCGAGATTATGTTTTCCGGCATTCCGTGTAAACGGAATACCGTGTCAACGAATATCCGCGCCGTTTGCGCAGCGGTGACATTCGCTGACACTGCAGCAAGATGAACCATCTTGCTGAAGCGGTCTACAAAGACCACTATTCCTGTTTTCCGACTGTGATCAGCCGGAAGACCAAAGATAAAGTCCATGGAAATGGACTTCCAACACTCTGTCGGAACCGGCAGAGATTGGAGGGGAGCCTGCGCAGAGTGTGCAGGCTTGACGCGCTGGCATATCTCGCAAGCGCGGACGTACTTACGTACCCATTTATACTGGTTACGCCAGTAGAAATCGCGTGCGAGAGAAGCATACGTCTTCTCTCGACCTTGATGCCCCGAAATCGGTGCATCATGGTACTCAAACAAAATTTGATGTTTGAGGTCATCGTCGTTTGGAACGACAATGCGGCTAACATCATCTTGGTCTGTGCTGTAAAGCAACAGACCATCGTGCAATTGATAACGATGCACGCATGCGCGAAGGAACTCTGGAAGTTCCTTGCGCTTCCGATCAGATTGATCACTTAGGTAATCAATCAGTAGGCGAGTTTCCTCGTCTGTTTCGTACGCTTGACGTACTTGTCGCACAAGTGGCGACGACAGAGCAGTGCAACGTATTGCGTTTGCACTGGTTGCCTCGATTACGGACGGTTTCGTCTCGTAATCGGGGCGTCGTGATAGCGCATCCGCTACCACGTTCAGCTTTCCCGGTTTATACTCAACCGTGAAGTTGTATTCCGCAAAGAATGACAGCCAACGTGCCATTCTTTGGGAGATGTGTGGTGAATTCACGGCCGTGCGCAACGACGCATGGTCCGTGTAAACCACAAAGGGTCTATCTCCTAAGAGATAGATCCGAAACTTTGCCAGTGCATACTTCATGGCAAGGAGTTCCTTGTCATGCACCGGATAGTTGCGCTCGGCTGGGCGCAGCTGACGCGATTGATAATAAATCACGCGATCACGATCATCGTGATCACGCTGCATCAGGGCGCAGCCGATGGCGAAATCGCTCGCGTCGCAAACGACGTGGAACGGTCGCTCGTTATCGGCGATTGCCAAGACGGGAGCCTCAGTCAAGCTACGCTTGACTGCATCAAACGCATCTTGGCACTGGGTATCCCAGCGCCATTCGACATCTTTCTTTAATAATTGGGAAAGAGGTCGGATCAGACCGGCATAATTGCACGAATATTTGTGCAAATATGTCGCCAGTCCGAGGAACTTTCGAAGTTCCTTAACGTTATTTGGCGGAGGCCATTCAACGATCACCCTGATCATTTCTGGATCGGGGCGCACTCCATTCTTGCCTACAAAGCAGCCAAGAACGGGTATCTCAGGTGCACCAAAGGTGCACTTCTTTAAATTTGCATAGAGCTTGTGCTTGCGCACAAGCTCTAACACCTGACGTAGATGTTCTTTATGAATGTCTACATCAGTTTTGCCATGTTCAGCCTTGCTATGGATGAACACATCATCAAAGTAGCTCGGTGCGAATTCTCGCACCGGGCGCAATAGATGTGTAACGCATCTGTTGAAGGTGGCAGGGGCATTTCGAAGCCCCTGTGGCATCACAAGCCACTCCCAAAGCATACCGCTTGGGGTGCTTACAGCCGTGAGAGGGATATCCTTCTCACGCATAAGGATTTGGTAGAAACCATCCCTCAGGTCGAGAGCACTGAAAACGGTGCTCCCGCTCATGCCATCGATGATGACATCCTTTCTCGGTATCGGCGTCTGCGCCGGTACTGTGGCTGCGTTCAGCTTATTGAAAGCATGAACGATTCTCCACCCACCAGTGGATTTCTTAACGCAGAAGGTGGGGCTAGAGTGCGGTGAGGTAGATTCCCGCACATGCCCCGCCTTGCGACGAGTTTCAAAGAACTCGTCGATGGCCTTAACTTGGTCGCGCGGCAATGGCCATTGCCGCGTGACACAGTACTTCGTGCCAGGCACGAGATCAATTTCGTGCCTCGTTCCCTTATCCTTGGGGAGCTCACAAGGTACTTCTTCTGGGAATACGTCAGCGTATTCCCAAAGTACTTCGTAGTACGGAGAAGTCGCCTTAAGCGACTCCCAGCTCTGCGCTTCAAAGCGCTGAACTTTGGTTTGATCACTGGGAACGAGTTCGTTCTCAGCGTTCTTGCCATTGGGAACGAGTTCGTTCCCGATGTCTTCTAATTGTAAAGTGGATATTCGCTCGCGAATATCCACAACCTCATCAGATGCGACAATGACGCAGATCTGTTCGATCTGATCATTTCGCAAGTTCTTTACGAACTTCTTCCAGCTCAAGGCTGGAAGGGCCATCACCTCTGAACTTAGGTTCGGAGGGTTGTCAAGTGTGAGAGACTGGGTAGCTAATCCGGTCTCTGTCTGCGTCAGGACGTTGATCGTCTCGACGGACACAGCTGCAAGATCAGACGCACTTGTCCGATCTGTTGCACGGTGATCATCACTCGTGCACAAGGCCTTCTCTTCATGGTGACCACTGTCTACCATGGTGTTCATGCACTCTCGACTGCTCTTAGTCGTGAGTTCTTTATTTTCGACACGGAAGTCATTTGCTTCCGTGACGGTTTCATTCTTTTCACGGTGGGTGTTTCCCACCGCGTGTGCATTCTCTATACCACGACCGTCATCGGTCGTAGTAGCAACTTCAACACGGGAGTGCTCTGCACCCGTGTCGCGCACATTACTGACACGCAACGACTCGTTCGTCGCGCGTTCGCGTCCCTCTGGACTCTGATCAGCGGGTGTACTATCCGCTGACCTAGTCGGATCAGGTCTGGTGGTGCCATCGCTATCCACCAGACTGTCTGACACTGCGGTTGTATCATTAGATACAGCCGGATTACTCACAGGGTGATCAGATCCTGTGAGACCGCCGCAGTCGATCGACAGGTTAACCCAGTCGATCGTTGGTTGATGCTTGGACATCCAAGGGATGCCCAAGATTACATCGAACTTGTCGTCAAGATCGAGGACGATGTATTCGTCCTCGAACGACAGTTCGTCTAACTCGAGGCGTGTGCGAATCACACGCTTTGGTATAGTCACGGTTGCACCTGTTGCTAACCGGACTGACAGCATGCTTCTTGGAGATTCAATCTCCTCGAAGTTCAACGACGTTAGGACCTCAGTTCTAACGAAATTGTTTGACGCTCCTGTGTCAAACAGAGCACGCATGGGGACATCGTTTCCATGCGGCTTAACTTCCAGGGTGATGAGAGGTTTCTCTTCACCCTGCACACGTTGACAGGACATAGTCCCGTCTGGGGCTATTATCCTCACATGCCCGATGTCGGCATGTGAGATAACCCGTCCAGTAGGGCGCCCCGCCCCTACTGGTTGTTGACGTTTTTTGCATCAACAGAGGGTTGCCCCTGTTGATGTCGCTTGCCAGCAGACTGTCCAGTCCGCTGACTGCGTGGTGCCGGACGCGGCGCCATACATTCATGGGCGTAATGGCCCATTTTCGCGCATCGATTGCAGCGAAGGAACTTCTTGTTCTTCGGTTGCCTCGGAGTTGAGGCAACTGCAACCGATAGGTCCATAGGTTCTGGACCTCCTCCGCCCGCATTGTGACGCGGATTAGGGTGTCTCGGGACGAAGTGTGAGCTTCGTCTCGATTGGAAGTTTTGGTTAGTATTAACATGCTGCGTTGGCGGCATGTTAAAGTCGAAAGGTGCTTGCGCTTTCCGACTAACCCCAGCATGCGCTGCTGAGCGACGCATGCTGAATTCCTCCCGGATGCTTTGGTCTATAGCATCGCTCAGAGTCTTTGGGGGAACCCGGTAAAGACTCTGTTTGATGGGACCGTCATTCAGTCCCTTCATGAAGGCGGTGACCTGCATGGCAGGGGGCACCGGTTCATATACAATATTTGATAACAAATATTGTATTTTCTGAGCGTACGCATGTAGGCTCAGCTTGCCCTGCCTGAGTTCCATGAACTCTTCACGGCAGCTAAGCTCCATTTCTGGAGCTTCAAAGTTGTGCTTTAGCTCAGCTTTTAGATCCTGATACGTCAGGAACGCAGTTCCATCAGTGGATCTGCGGCTCATCGCCCATGCCCTGGCGCGACCGCCTAGGCATGTGGTGGCGAAATAAGCTTGTGAACGCGGGTCCACAATCTTCTGCGCAGAGAGGGCATCCTCTACCTCTGCGAACCACCTACGAAGAGGTTCACCCCCTTCGCCAGTAAAGGGCGGAATCCGCGCCTTTACTACTTCAACGCTCGCACTAGGTGCGGGCGCTGTTGTTGCTGCCGCCGTCTGGGAGCGCAACATAGCATGGCGCACCTGAGGGTCGACATACATTTTCTTGAAACGGGAAACCGTTTCTAAGGCATCCTCCGAGGTCTTGCCACGGAGGAGAGTGATGATTTCGGGCCCTATGGTCCGAATCATCTCGGTCACTGTGATCAGAGCACTCGGTGACCAGTTAGGGAAGTTTTCCATAACTAGGTCATGCGCGAGCTGGCGCTCACGCTCACGTTCACTGGCTGTTGTCATGACAGCCAGCGGCTCTTAAACCTTCGTCCCGCTAGTTAACTAACGGAACGCGCCAACAGTGGTCGTTTAGACGGACCACAAAGTGCTACCAGGTGTAACAGGGCTGCTGTTACGCGGCTTACACTGTAAGTTTGCAGTGAGGAAGCGTGCAAATTGTGTAGGACCAAATGTAATTTGGTCCTCCTTAGTTTACCTTAGATAAACTTAGATAGAAAAGTAATTAGTGTATTAATTAACTATCAATTAAGTATATATATGTTACTATATATACACCTAAGGGTGCTTGAGTGCTAGAAGGTAAGTTTAAGAGTGAATATATTTATGGTTGGTTAAGAGCTAACTAGTATAATTAGACCTAGACTAATCATAGTAACATGTAGTATAAAACTGATCTAATGATATTTTTATCATTAGATTACTTGTTAGATTCGATAATATCAGAATCTGTTCTCAAAGTGGATTATGACAACTTATAATCCAATATTCACATTTCAGGTATTAAGTCTGAAATTGAACTGTGATATTCCTACTTAAATATCACTTATGTAATGGCACCCCATTACAGCTTGCATCTATAATAATGCCAGCATTGTTGGAAATAATTTTGTCTTGATGGCAGCTATTCCAACCACCTTAAGGGGCATTTCTAACGGGGTCACAATTCTCGGATCACGAGCCCATAGGTTTGAAACTAGGTGTGGGTTTCAAATGCATTCCTGAGAGGGTTATGACCCATTGGTGTAGAAAAGTCACAACGAAAGACAGCCCTTGTTGAAATCGTCACGCACGACCTCCGTCTAATCTTCAATTGCGTGGCTGTAGATATTTTGGTTGATATATGTACGCAACTAACGTGTGATTGCAATTAGCAAACTTGAGTCGTAGTGTATGCATACTTTATTTACGTCATGTCAATTCTGATGCGCAGCTTTGACAGCTAGAAGTTGTAATCGGACATCGCGAGAAGAATACCCTAGGAACGGCACCGTCAAGTAGCAGGATGGTGTGTATATGCTGTCATTAACAGTGTAGACTCCTGTGGGGTGATGACCCCAAGGTGGGTCATGACCACACCTTCGAGTCACGGTTCACGGACAAAACAATACCACCCCACCCCTTCTTTGATTGGTCCAATGAAAAAAACGTGCATTCTTAGGGGTCATGACCCATGACCAGTTCTATTATTTTAAGAAGGGTTCTAACTAACGTAGTTTTTCCAGTTCCTGGACCGTACTTTTGCTCTCCATTTTATTTACCATCATCAAAGAACCTAGACTTCAAGACTTCAAAACTATACCTCTTGAAGACGTTGAAGATATAGCTGGCTCGCACTTTCCATTATTCGATCTAGGGCAATTTTCTAGCTAACCGTTAATGCTAAAGAACACAGGCACGATTGTATACTGCTTTGTGTTTCAATGCCA
Source organism: Sclerospora graminicola (assembly GCA_001887855.2). NCBI lineage: Eukaryota > Oomycota > Peronosporomycetes > Peronosporales > Peronosporaceae > Sclerospora > Sclerospora graminicola. Next base: position 25,037 of record MIQA02004593.1, on the reverse strand, counting down.
AAGGCATTTCAAGGGGCTTCTAGCCAGGGATGGGAGTCACTAACGTCCCACCCAAAATTTTGCACCGACTTCACGTACACGTGGACACCTAGACAACCAAAAAGATTTTAATTCAATCAGGCGCACGTGATCACACTCTCCACCATTATATACATTTTGATTCGACATTGAGACACATCGGCGAACATGCGAAATACGATTTCTAGCGAAATAGCATAACCTATTGAGACTCGATATCAAGGCAAACGGAAATGGAAACCAGCATTTTTGCTGAACACATCTGAATTTCTTCGTGGTATAAACCCACTTTTTCCATTAGAACAAGTACACCTTTTTTCAGTCATTTGCACCAAACCCGCAATCATTTGCACCTCGCCTCAATGGTTTGCACCGTCGACTCATTAATTCTTATATTCCATTATTTATCGCATTTAAGAGGTTATATCATTACACACATTGCGAAACATTACCAAATTAATTGCACACTTTAAATGAAACCCTCTCGTACCCTTGGCGTCCCTCTGGCGACTCGTCCCCCGCGAATGCTTGCGTGTCTTTGCTGATCGCTTGACATGCATGGACGATCGACAGACGTGTCAAACAAGCTTGTAGAAGTCGAGGTGATATCGGTTGACGGAGCTGTAACTTTCGCTTGCTCCGCTTTTACTTTCTGTACAGCATGTTCAGCCGCTGCATCTTCTTCTAGCCTTAGTTTCCATGATTCAGAAAAACTCTACTTCATCAAATTCATCTGCACCTTCAACGTCAGCGAGAAACTTTTTTAAGTACGGATCAGTACGCAAGTCAGCAGCCTTAACAAACTGAATAGAGCACACAAAGAATAAGTCAGTCATGTATAAGTGATACAACATACATATAGTTGCTGCTTGCTTACTTGATGACCGCCAGACCTTCGATCGTGCTTTCTTACTGAAAAGCAAAAAGGTTTCAAATCAAAACACTGCAATGCAAGAAGCAGCGGAACATTTCGCATTATCTAACGCTGTGGCCTCCGTCGGGTGGTAGACCCACGCCACTAGGGAGCGGTACCACTCCCGCAACAGTCGGTACGGCGCCATTCACTAATCCATAAGGTAACGTATCACGTATTACGATGGATTAGGTTCATATAAAGCATAGAGCGATTCGGTGGAGCTGTAGGTACCATTGGCGCATAGTTTCTCTGTACCACGGTGCATGGTTAAAACGTTCCTTCAATTTTTGCTCAATACTTTGCATACCAGCCGATAGTTTCTCATCGTAATAGGCTGCTGAAGTTGTCTCGAGCTTTATCAGCAAAGATCTAAAAGCATGAAAATTGACACGTAAAATGAGCCCGTAGAGTCAGAATAATATTAAATAATAAAATACACATCCAACTCATTCGCAGTGCGGTCAGCACGCTCCAATTTACGTCCAGATCGGGGAAGATTAAGGTCTACCAGAATGTTATGCAGTTCTGGTGATTGAGACGTGACCGAAGGCTGCGCTAGTCAACAGCATCGCTCATATTTAAACTACGAGCTATAGACACAGTTCGATAGTCTTGTTGGCGAAGATTGTCTCCCGGCGCCTCTGCGAGCGTGTACCTTAACGCTTCTTATCGCGCCCTCCAGGCACCTAAGCATAGTCGACTGTACAGTAATGGTCTGTAATAGTCGGCATCATTTCAGTAAAATATGTGGTTTATCTTAATATCAAATTTTGCAGTGTATCATTTTCGGTATATAACGGTGCAAATCATTGAAGCGAGGTGCGCTTACACAGCTGTTACACTTGGCAACAACACCAAACAACCGGCTAGAGTCAAAATGGAGACAACTGCAGGACGTTGTCGATCATTTACCAGTGTCGACGAATGCATTGGATTGATTATGTATTTCCAAAGTTTCGTGGAGAAGGAATTTTGCAGCGCATAAACGAACTTTCCGTTGTTCGGAACTCAACTTACGACGCCAAAATGACACAAGTTGCTAACATAGTAAGTGAGCACACATGCGAATTGATTTACCAGGAGTACGCGTTTGCATTTTCGAGCTCGGCCAAATATGAATTTTACGAAGGAATCATGAACGTCTTTTTCATTAAGAGCACGGTCACAGACGACGAGGCACGTGATGAACCCAACGTGGAATATTACGTGGAGAAAACCAAATGGGAATGCTCATGCCAGTTTACGTCAACACTACTTCAATCATGTCGACATGTATTTTACATTCGCAAGGCTTTGAATTTCGAGCAAGTGATCCCATCTCACATTTTACATTCACGATGGATAACTTTGTTGGTACGGAGCGGGCCAACAATCATCGAGTATGCCCCTGCCGAAGCATTCAATGAAGACGTGATTCCCCCTCGGGCCAAACCTCCATGGGATCAAATTCGTAAGTTCAATGCAGCAAATGAAGTCGGCGTTGTAATCAGCCAAGCACTGAGTGAGCTCGGGACCAACGAAATACGGTCTGCTCTCGCGACGCTTAAAAAAATTAAATATATGATGACTATGAGACAACACGGTGAACTTGCATTAGCGTAGGAAATGCAATTAAATTGCATCGATACGGATCCCCATGTGTCAGCGGCACAGACAAGTAAAGATGGAGTGAGAACTCGGTTGATATAGCGTCTCCAGGTGTGCGAAAAAAAATCTCAGTCGGTGGTGCAAACAATTTATGTTACGGGTGGAAACGTGGGCAAGTCGGTTGTGCTACACATTGGATCTAACAGTGCAAATAGTGATGAGTATAGATCCTTATGTATCAAACGTCTGCATAATACACTGTATATACAGACGTATTATACATTTAAAATGCATCGTATTTTATACGTATTAAGGTATATTTTTTCTTTTCGTGCTAGATAGACAGGAATTGATTGTAAGGATTGAAGCGTCAACTCATTCTACAGCCATTGGACACCCTAAAGGAGCGTTGAAATAGATTTCTAGAGTATTGAGCTTAAGTATTACATGATATGATAAACACATAATGTTTAGTATCACTAACTACTTTAAAACAATATTCTAATTAGGAAGAAAAAATCGCTTCATTCAAACAACATTAAATATTAAGAAGATGACGCAAAATATAAAGCAATGATTTGTACTAATAACTTATTTTAACTCACAATTTTAAAGTCGGATCAAGTAAGAATATTTATGTTTTTGTGGTTTTTACTGGGGCTGTGTCGTAATCATGACCTCCGTCATATAAAGTGTTATAAGCATGTCTTCCCTTTGATGTGAAAGTGGAATGTCAACAATAAAGATTGTCGTGTCCCATTGATCCGTGTGTCCCACTTAACCCGACTTTTAGGGTAATTTTCAATTAATACTGTATTAATACTGTATAATACACTGTGTCGAACCTCAAATTTTATAGTACGGATCTATAGTGATGAGTGTGTAGCGGTACCGATTAAAGATGTTGCGGGCGTAAAAGTGGACGAGTCGGTTGAGCTACAGATTGTATCTAACAGATGCGATAGTGATGAGTGTGTAGCGGTACCGACTAAAGATGTAGAGGAAGATGATGTCCCAGCCACTCAGGTCCAGGTTCAAAACGATGTTGATAGCTGTGCCGACTTTGTTATTTCGATTCCATCACGAGCTCCTGGTCGACCAAAAATAAAATCAAAGGCAAAGCGAGCTAAACAGAAGGCAAGTGCCCGGTACGCGAAAGAAGCTTCGCAGATGTACCACGACCAAGTCAGCCTTGCTACCATGCAGAATGATATGTGCAGCGACGCAACATTCATTACAGCAAAGAAAGTTGTCGAACGTTTTGGATTGTTTGAAATAAAGAAAGGGGCCAAGCAACTGATACCGTTTAAACTGGTAGAAAGAAGCAAAAACAAGCCCATGCCTGTAGAAGACCTGTCTTGTGTTCTACCAAAGTCAATGCTTTCAAAATGTACCTCGCAAATCGTTCGTCTACAAAGAGAAACCCCTGGCCTCGCAGAAAACCAAGTCGCGATCCAAGTACCGGAATTTGGAGTGTTCGACAGTTCAACTTTAAACCTCATCCGCACGTGGCATCGTATTACGGAAAGAATAAAACAGTTTGAAAATGCTATCGATTGGGCAGACTCGGTGAATGTAAAAATTGGTGATTCTTTTGAACAAGTTTTCCGAATATCGGATAACATGGATATTGTATCAGCGCTAAAAACAATCCAACTTCAAACTGAGAAGGTACGTTTATGTCATTTATTTCGTGTGGTAATTTCTAACCTGGAGTCACTTATTCGTGTTTAGGTCAATATTGTGGACTTTGTTGGGCGAATGCAATTGATCGACGCCGCTCTTCATTTCGCTTTAGAAAGAATTTTTCAACACAATAGCCGCGTGATCGTAGTTTTGCCGTCACTCACTGGTGCTATCGGCGTGGATGTGTGGATAAATGGAAACGAGCGATGCCCTCGAAGAACGGTACCGACTATGCTATTTTTCCGCTACTGTTCGGCAGCAACCACTGGTCTTGCGTGTTTGCGCGTATATTCACTCAAGAAATTTATTATTACGACCCAATGAGTTCCAGTCCTGCGCACGAGGCATATCTTTTTGCACACGATAAACTCCGCCGAATTCTTCCGACGAATGGACCTGTGCGGTACCGCATCCGCCGTTTCGACTCAGCAATCGGATCACAATTGGACAATTAGAACTACGTACTTGTTGCTGCCAAGTCTTTCGTCCATGACAAAAATCCTGACCCACTGAATCAAGCAAGCTTGCAGTGCTTTCGCTATCGATATTGGATGATGTGTTTGTAGTTTTCAATTCGAGATAAAAAAATAATGGAAGTGTATCGTGTTTTTATCGATCTGGTTGTATCTTAGATTGCTAAGTATAATGCAAGTTGATAACATTAGTGTTCTGTTGATATGAGGATGACGACCGAGTCATGTAAAGCCATCCCTCTGCCCTGAGTCAACATAGCAATTTTAAACTTGCTTCGAGTATAAGAAAAAAATGACCTAAATAATTTTGGCAGCTGTTTACCTGCATGCAAAATTGGAGACAGAGTCAGCTGAAGTCCTCTAGTCAAGACCGCAATTTTAAACTTGCTTTTAGTATGAGAAGAAAATGACTTGGCAACTGTTTTGCTTAAATTCAAAAATTTATTAAAATTATTTGCATCGAATGGATTGACACGTTGGAGGGCCCTGGTGTTCTGTCAAGTCAGTATCCAGTTATACGTATAGTCGCGCTTTGTATTATAATACCTATACCGATTAATTCGGTCCAATCGGTAGCAAATGCACTTTCTCGTGTCCAAGTGAGGGGCCCAAAAAAATGCCAAAAAATACAATAGGGGCCAAGCAATAAAGCAAGAAAGAGCAGTTTGGCCAATTAACGTTCCTTAACTTGATTACTTGATAGCTTTCGCAGCTCTTCGCTTTTGGATTTTTGGTGACTACACCTTCTTAAGTTTATCATATGGAATGCCTGATAAGCACCAAGAAATTAGCCTGATGCAGGTCAATGAAGAGAGGATATTGTCAGCTTTTGAGGTGAAATCGTTGCACTGCGAAGACAGTTAGAAATGACGGTCCCGTTGTGCGCACGTCATCTAGTGTCCTATAAAAAGACAACTATCACGTGACATACATAACTTAGCTCACGGTTCTTCTCGTCTTCTTTCCTTCTCGGTCAAAATCGACTCCATTCGTATCAACACCGACGAGATGCGCTGCAATTGTGTGCCATGAATATCCAAGATATTCGCCATCTCATGCTGTCGCTGGACCAGGATTTCGTGGGTCCCAATCGTCTTGTCTAGAAACTCCATCAACATTTGCTCAATATCATTTAGTTGAGAGACCTGCTCAGCGACATGTACTGCCACGAGTGTCGTGTGGTTGCCCTCGCGAGAGCTTTTGGTGGCTTTATTCACGCCATTGATCGAGTCTAGAGCTTGTGTCTCGATGTGGGCCTTGTTGCTCCTATGAATGGACTCTTTGTTTGCTTGAAGGTTCATCTGTGCTGAACTTGGCTCTTCCGATGGGTCCACAGAGAAGGGCTCTGTTTCATTGGACTGGACTAAAGCACGTGTCATCGACGTTTTCCGGTATAGCCGTCGAAGCAACGCGAGGCTGAGATTCTGCGATTGATTTTGATTTAATTGCGCTGTGATGCAGGAGACTTTGACTAGCGAATTCACGTCCCCATTAGGGCTACATGGAGCGACGTACCAGCCAAAGAGAAACCCGTTTTCGTTCGTCTCGGGCGTATCTGCTGCATCGTCTCCAGTCATCGCTACCACTACGTTGCTGCCATCAGGATACTTTTTTTGGTGCGTCAAAATGCGCTGGTGTTGAGTCGTGATGGAAGTGTGCACGCTAACTAGATCAAGAAAAGTCTGTTGATCCAATTCATATCGACTCGAGGTGTGTGTAAAAAACTCTGGATACAAAAACGATGTTTCGTAATTCAAGAGCTTTGCAAGAATCGTCGAGCAGTCTCCTGTCATTTTCGTGATGCTTCTCGTGTATACTTTTGCGTCGTATACGAGCTCAAAGACTCGGATGGTATCCGGACAGCTCAGATCTGATCCAATGCTGTGTTCACACCAACTGCTTCGCTGCAATTGTTTGAAAACTCCCATCACCTTTGCGATCTTGTCCGCATCTTGATGGGATAAGTACGACGTCCCACGTCGTGAATCGTAGCTATTGACTTCACTTGATGAAAACGATTTGTGTTGAGAGCGCAACAAAGGATCCAAACGATCTAGCGACGTATTTGGACCATCCATTCGACGTTGGAAAGAGAGACCAATGCTGTCTCTCATCTTCATGGGCGGCTTCAGCGTTCCTCCTGACGCCAAACGCTGTTCAAGTACCTCCGACACGATTCCCGCCAGAGCTTCAAGAGTTGATTTCATTTCATTGGTCGTTCGCGAATGAGGCTCGGTGTCAAGAGCGCAGAGTACCCCAATGTTGCCAAGGCTTTGAATCTGAACCGGTGTTCCTGCATAATATCTCATCGATCTACTTCCGATAGCGTAGACTTGAGCTTGAAAGTCTTGAGTTAATAGTGTGTCGTCTACCACGACCGTTCTGTCTTGAATAAGAGGAGTGTGCATACATACACAGTCATTTTTTGGGATGCATGTCACGCGCTTATCCAAGCCGACACTAGCTTTAAGCTGAAAGGATGCATCGTCCATGATCCCAATTAACGCTACCGGACACTTGAGTGTCCGAGCAACGATGTTTACAAGTAAATTCAAAGTCGGGTCTATCTCTGCAGAGCAAACCGATGAGTCCATTTCAAGTTGCCGGATCTCATTCGTAAGGCCTAGTGCCGATCTCTGCGGCACTGCATTGGGTTTAAAATGTCCTGCGATTCCTCTTTGCTGATTTTCCCGTCGAATTGATGGAGAAACAAAGTTGAGAAGGGAGGGGTGATGGAACGAAGCGTCTCGGGCTTGGACAACGCACAATGTGCAGACTCGAGTCTCGCATTCGACGTTGATATCAGTGAGTCGAATCGGACGCTGACTCGAACAAGCACGGCAGACGACCTCGCCACATGTCCGACAGTGATGGCGTCGACGGAATGAAAAAAAATGCTGGAAACACACGATACAATGAGACCGTAGCGCATCGTCGATCCACAAGTCCGTCTTGAGTAGATTCCCAACAATCAGTAGACCTCCATATTCAAAATATGTGATCGCCTTTGCATGGATATTTTCATGACGACGTCGACTGCTGCAAGGAACCAAAGTGTCCGTCCCACCCATTTCTTCCCGCTTGCAAGTGGGGTCGTTCAAGTTAAAGTGTTTAAAACTGCGACGGTTCAGAAACTGGGCTCATCGGTTTCCAGCGTTCAGCGCTGCGATTGTTGAAGAAAAGCAAGATTGAGCTTCCATGTTTTTGATCGCGTCGATCTAAGCTACCGGTAGGAAACGAAGCCTTTTGTATCAGGGCAATGTGGCCATCTTATTACCCAAATTGGCTTGTACATTATACGCTGCAAACATATACTAGCAACAAATCCAACGTACAGTAAACGCACGAGGCACATCCAACTACGCTGGTACTTGGTAGAAGATTAAGAGCGATGTGAATCCAGCAGATGAGTTTACGAAGCCGCTGAACAAGCCTCACAAATTTGGGGATTGGAAATTAGTCATCACCTTTAAGCTAGGCGAGTCAGCGATGACATTGAAGATCAAAGTAGACCAAATTATAGTAAATAAGTGCACGTTATGATCTGCATATTTGGTGAACTTATGTAGGAAAAATACGGCGCACGTCGATACTGTCTGGTGTAAAAAGTGTAAATATTTTTCCCCTTTCAAATAGATACATGTAATAAAAAGGGGAAACTTTTACTCCAAAACTCAATTACAGACCTGGACAGAAAGATGTGACGGACACAATTGTATGACAGTATACTTCTAAATGGAGAGCTCAATACAAATATTTTGACCAATGATGCATCGGCATTGTGTAGCCATATACAATAAACTTATCCAATATTCGATAAGGCCCCGTTGCTTTTTAACCATTAAAAAAAGTAAGCGAGTGATGAGATCCAGCACCGAATGTCGCAATTTTAAACCTTGTTTCGATTAGCGTTGGTCTACAAACGTCCAAGTTGCTATAATTTTGAATTGAGATAAGCAAGTTGTGACACCGTTTGGTATTAGAATAAGAGCACGTCAGCAACACCGGGGCGGGCCCCTAAGGGAAAACATACTAGACGAGAAATGGAAACCCATAGAGAAAAGCAAAGTAAAAGCCAATCTGTCGATGCGTCAAACTCGCAAGAAGCGCCACTCAATGGATACGAACAAACCACGCGGCTGCGTGCACGAAAAGTACGAAGGACATGCTGACGAGTACCGTCTTAATGGATTCGGCGTTAGAAGAAGCTACAGCGAGAAGTCTCTCAAAGTTTATCTTTTAAGCAAACCATACACAACCATGTCGAGCTCCTGAATAAGCTAACAATCCAGCTCATGAGACCACGGAAAATCCTTTGCGTAGTCCCTGAACGACTAATGCCGCCAGTATCATTGAGAAAGGCTTGGAAAACTGGTCTTGAAGGTTTTCTGTCGAACGATCGACTGTGTTAGCAGCTGAGTTTGATGACGCCCCTCGCTTTTGCTTCTTGCGTGAAATCTTTTTCTTGTCAGCTTTATTCTTCGCCGAGTGATGTTCCTTTGTTACAGCAACATCAGGCTTTGATTTATCCGCATCTGATGGTTGATCACTATTCAGCGTTTGTAATTGTTCACTACATTGTCTCCACGAGAGGTAAAGTATCATTCTGCTGGACCTGATGTTTTGTTGGCTCTTTTTCCGTATACCACCGTTTCATCGCATCCAGAGGCACGTTCCGAAGTCGCTCCATTTTCAGATGATGTCCCACTTGAAATGTCACACTCAGTTGCCTCGACAGAATTTGAAGCGACAGCGAGTCTTTCAATGAACGTAGGGTCTGTACTAGTATCAGGAATTAGGGCAGCTTTCTCCGGCAATGGTTTTGCTCTCTATCATTTGTTTTTCGCGATACACCTGACGACGAGGAGTGTTGGTCTCTTGATCCTTCACTCGCAGAATTCTTCCCTGGAGGATTACGATTTAGAGCACGAATAAACTTTTACTGACTCGTGAATTTCCGTTAAAGCGGCTGACGTTTCTTGCGATTGAAACGGGAGACGTGGTTTACACTCGTCATCGGAACGGTTAGGGGATCCTGGATGAAAATGTATCCATATTACTCTCCGGAGTTCTTGTTCGCATATACGTGCGATCCTCGAAGGGTTTCGTTCGATTTCGAGTCGGATTAGGGCTTCGCAAAGTTTCGGACTTATCTTGGATACCAAACTGTCTCGAATTTGCTAATCCGTCGCCATCCCACGTACTTCGCGACTTCAATTCATTGACTTTTTCCAGTAGAACTTCTGAAGCGATAGAAGCGGCTTTGCGTATAGCGGTGGATCTACAAAAGTCGCCCAATAGATTAGTATTCCATTTTCAGCAGTACTTTAAATGCAAAAGACGCACCTGATTCCGGGTAAGGCATTAGCTGCCAACGTCAATAATTTTAAGGAACTGTGACCATGTGAAACCAGCAAAATGTTTTCTAGCTTTAAGTCGCAGTGAATCATGAATCATGTTCACATTAGGGTATCGCATATACTCTAGCGCCTTCAAAATCTGCCGCGTAAACTTCCTTAGCAATTTAAGACTAATGCCAAGAAAGTTGGTTCCACGGAGAACATCAAAAAGATTTGGTCAAATACCAGACACTGGTGTCTATCATGCATAAATGTATCCGTCAATTTCACTGCGATAGATACACATTGGAAACAATAGTAAGATTAGGATTGCATCATCGGCGACTCTCACAATAGATTCTTAAATATTCTCCGCGTTTGGCTTCAGTTAACGGGTAGAATGGCTTAAAAAAAGGTACGCACCTAAGTGATTTGTGGCTTCGTGTTGCTGCGGCAGATGCAGCTGCCGCAGAATGTTAATCTCGGTTTGAGTGTACTGCTGTTTCTTCTGCACAGTCTTAAACGTCACAACCTTCTGCTTTAATGTCCATAGTATTGAACGCCACTCCGTTGCGCGTAACGGGACAATTGGGCTCCGATTCCAGGATGCCAACGGGTGTCCAAGCATGAACGATACCGAACCACATCGGGATAAGGTCTGGTCCTATGCAATGAGGAAGAAAAAGTGTATACTTACCAAGTATTGCATTACATCCAATTATATCCCAGTGGCATTTGATTGGCTACACATGGACTAACCCTAATATTTGTCACACAATTTTGTCCATCTCTATTCTATACATTAGCGCCAAATCAGGTGTCACATCTTTCCGTCCAGGTCTGTACCGTAGAACACAAGCTAGATGTCGCATCGGTGATCCAGTACGGTACTCGTTTCCCTACCCCTCTAAAGGATTTTTGTATCAAAAAGCTATGAGTGTACTGTCCATTGATTGGCTAAAATCTCTAGGCGACAATTAACATCAGGCGACATGTAACTTGTGTTTTACGGTACCTCGAATTTTCACGCCATAAAGCACTTCTGTCTTGCCATGCGCTACTCGTCATTTTCTCTCCAAATGATTGGAGAAAAATGACGAGTCTTACGGCCGACTCATCAGGCGTCAAACAAAACAGAGAATTCAGTCGATGGCTTTATCGAATCAAGATGTTTCCGGTTTACCGACTTGCAACAAGAGGTAAAAACTCGTGATAGTGACACACTGTCACAATTTGAATTTCATCCAATACTAGGACTGGTAAAGGCTATCATTTTGGAATCTGCAGGTTTCACAGATGGCCCACCGTAGAGATGAATCGCATTTGAATATTTAAATTTGATGTCTGAAAGATCCGCCTTACTGTAATTTCAAACCGATACTCCCGGACCAAACACGACGCACTTCTTCAGCTCTCAATCCTTGTTAAAGGAGGCAATAACAATCGGGACACTTCATAGATTATTGCCGAGAACGTCTCTAGGCTAATCAAATTGCTCTATAATGCATTTCAAGCGCTCTGATTGGCTAAAGAGACAAATTACACGGTTTATTGCCGATTCTTATCACGCTCGCGAGCTGCAATTGCCACACCGCGCAAGCTTTACAGCGATGACGAACTCACCAAGGCAGTAATAATGTATATTGGCGAGGGTTCTGACAGACAGCTGATTTTTTTGATGAATTAAAAATTTGTATTATCAGGACGATAAGTTTTTTTAAAGTGATGCAACAATCGAGCAGATAGATGATCTTCGTTATCTTAACTTGATTGCTACTTCAGACGTGCATACGTCAGCGGGATTTTACACGGGTAACGCGCAGTGGAGCCTATAACGCTTCAAGTATGTATATGTTTATTTAATCAATTAAATAAATATATACAAACGTGAAGTATTGCAGTTTCGGCAATAATATGGGTAACTCGTTTTTTTACCTTATAAATCCCTTTTTTTCATGTGGTTCAGCTTAGTCAATTTTAGAGCACTAAAAGCTAGCTATAGATCCCAAAATAGACCTTGATTTCTTCTTTGATTCTGTATACTCTCGAGATATTCTGGATCTTAAACAGCTGAGATATAGGAAATTTACTTAAGGGTCGAAATTCGGCAATTATCCGTTCCGTTACGTTACTAGAAAAGGCTGAGAGTTTGTGTTGGTTATAACATTTTGTATGATATGACAGATGTTATACGGTAATCAGAGAATAAAAAAGGGATTTTTGGTCAGCGTTTCTGATTGAACCAGAGAGTACCACGCCGCCAGAGACCCTTTTTTAAGCTCTACGCACTCTGATCTACATTTTGGTGCAAAAAAGTGGGGGGGGGGTAGAATAATGTCCACGATGATGTCGACCACTATAAATAATGATTACGAGTACCGGTGGGTAAAGTTTGCGAATGAAAATGGAAATTTTCTGTCACACTTTGCATGTTTCAGGTATTGGAAAGTCGATCATTTATGATTATTTCTTTGTTCAATACCGACAGGAACACTCTAACCGGCAGTTATCCGTTCCGCTACGTTAGCCTTATTATGACCACACCTATGCATTGGTAGAGAGGTAATTACCGGTTAGTACATATTGTCTCGTCTCACATAGACGAGACAATACCACAGGAAAGCACACAACCATAACTTTTGCCTGTGGTTTACATGCTAAACCTAGGACCTGGCATTGCCCATAATGCAAGCGGATGCCTTGTTTTGCAAGCCGTAGCGCTCTATGGGTTTTTGGTTTAGGGTTAGGCGACTGATAATGCACTTTCCTGACGCTGCAAATAGCCTCTGCCCTGACACTCCCGTCCATTTGTTGCAACGGCGTTGACACTTGAAGATTGGATCGTCATACTCGACGTCACAGTTACCGATATTATTGGCATATTGGTAATTGCTTCTACATCAACATCCACAGTGTGATAAAATACTTCTGGAAGGTTGTTAAACCGTTGGAGCTCCTCCTTTATGTCCAACGACTCGACCGTCTCTGCCGATAAAGACAACGTTGCATCGTGAGTTAATAAGTCGATTGGTTGGTTGTACTTTCGTGCAATATGTATTAAACCGACTATGTCAAAATCCATGAGCAATATTTCCACTCTATTAGGCAGTACTGATAGAGTCGCTTGACTAAACCGTAAATTTCCATTAACTTGTCCAAAATTAATACGTGAATCTCCACACACAATTGGCTTGCACACGTTATGTATCTTAGCTAGCTTGAAAACTCCAATTAGTCCATGATATTCACTCTCATTTACTGTTGGTTTGGGATTGATACCGTATTCATCTGCTAGTAACTGCAAGTACGCCTCGCAATCCAGATGAAACTGATTCACTCGCTTTGCTGGAATGGCATCTATGGTGTGCAAAGCGCGCGGCAGATCTCCTATGGTTCGAACGGCTTGCACACTCTTCCAATTAATCTCTCGGTCCTTATTTGCTTGAATTTTCTCATATATTTCAGAATAATATTTACTATTGAGATCACTTGCAGTTAATAGAGTAAGCGGCTTTTTTTCCGGTATAATGCATAAATCATCCTTTAAATCCAGAGTGACACGACTTTTACCATTAAGTCGGTGCCTAAGATGATTGACGATCGGGATTCAAAATTTGAGACCCATAATTCATGCTCAAAAACCACTGCGGGACCCATACGAATTTTTACTTTTGCTATCCCATGAGCTCCAAATAAGCTGTCTGATACACCAAAGAAGTTTGTGGGCTTTTCGAACATCTTAACTCCCACATCCAGCTTCCGTGCTAGTCCCGGAACCGCTCCAGCATGACTGAAAACATGTTCTGTATATGCTCTGGTACAGTACCGGGGACCATTCGAGGCTCTTCTTCAATGATTTTTGTAGTTTCTCCAGCCATCAGAGCTGTCGGTTTCACCTCCATTTGGTTACTGCCTGAGCGCTCTCTATTTGGGTCGTCTGGCATACGCCATTCCCCATAGTGGCTGACTCCCCTCTCGGGTAAGCTGTTCCTGACCCCGTCATTATTTCGAACTTCCTCGCAATCGCCATGCGTGCTGCTCCTTAATGGACAAGCGTCATACGGGTTATACCAACTGATGATTCCAATAAATCTTTTTCTGAAGGAGCTGACTCATATAAGGAGGATCCAGAGTGCCCTCCGGTTGCCTTACGTTGGACAGCAGTTGACGGTGAGCCGACCATGGTGGCGAGCATCGACTTCCGTGGTTCTGATCGACCCACAAAGGGTATCAATCGACCATACAGCGCACTAGTCGGCTCGTTCAGCTTGTTCGCCCCCAGTTCAGATAGCTGGTTTGGGCATAAGCCAACAAAGAAAAACCTTTTACCTTCGAGAACTGGATCGGTTCCTGCAGCCGGACGGAGTTATGAAGATCACCCGACCAAAAATTACAGGTGAACTAAAATTACCTACTCCAGTTACTTCTCGTAATCACCTGACTCTTGTTAGAAGGCAGATCGAACAACTCAAGCAGGCTAGTTTTAATAATAGTGCTGTCGACGACCGCATGTGACTGTTCATCCGCCTTTTCCTCTTCATTTCGAAATAGGACCGGTTATGAGCTGCTTAACATGGGCGGTCCTATCAGACAGGTGACTTGGGTTCAGGTCTGATAGCTGTCCCATCCGGTCATCGGCCTCTCGCTCTTTTTATTCTTTTATTCTTTTCTAGCATCAATTACACACATTTGTTTCTTCGAATCATGATCAAGGTCATGATCCTTCTTCGGACAATTAGTTACCTGCACCACAATCCGAGTTGGCTCCGGTCGGAGCCTCCAGAAAGAAGTTTCTTCTTTAATGTCGACCTCGTACTCCCCCAATTCGAGTAGACCATCGTATCCTTCAATCTCCAGCAGCATTGTGGTCAATATGCTTTCCCCCAATGCACCCGACACAACAACCCTAAACAAATTTAACAGGTCTTTGTTTTTCGCCCACTAAGAGCTCACGGTAATATCCAGCGTCACAAAGAGACCCGGGCAAGGGTACCATTGTGGTGTAGTCGATCTTGGAAATTCCCTCCCAGGTTTTTCGAGCATCCACGGAGGAACAAGATGACAAAATTCCGGTGGTGGTACTTCGCTCATACATTTCATGATCCAGGTCAGCTTTAGGCTGGCCATCATGAGATGTTAAACAATAGATACCTGTTCCAGAGATTGAGACAAAAGTCACAGAGAAACTGGATTTTTATTTAGTGTATCAACCTAGTAAAACAACGGATGCTTTGAAAAAAAACTGATGATTTGGTACATGATTCTAAACATCGTCAGTGTACACAGTGAATTCCAAAGGTACTCGATGAATTCCTAATTCAAATGATCACTACAGATAGACGATGATTTTGCTCATGTATTAACTAAAACAGATGATTCAGATTATAACATGTCATTTATTTGGGCGGGGCTCTTCCGTACCATGCATTTTACTATTCCGTGCCACAGAATAGTGGAAATATGTCATTTGCGTATTAAATGGTTATAACAAAACTATACGATAACGGTATTTTGCGGCGCAGCCCATGCACAGCGTTCGAGGGTAAAAAAAACCGGGGGGCGGCAAAGAAAACGGCTGGCGATTAGAAAAAATAACACCATCTTATAGTGTGGTGGGATGGTACCAAAAGCTACGGTACTAAATTTTGAAACAACCAATCAGTTATCTAATTCCATCGGTGGTTGCCTGACTTCTCTTGGTTATCTTCCGGAACAAAATTCGCACCTCTGGCATCGTCCAGCTCACCCTCAACTCAAATGTACTTCGCTCAATACTCATTCAATTCATCGCATAAACCCGAAAGTCAAGCTGCATGATTCGTGGCAGCATGTTGCACCTTTTTATGGCCTTTAGCGCAGCGCGAAATCTTGTGCTGTCGGTCCTGTTAACACTGTAAGAACCCAGCGCACAAACGAAGCGATCTCCACTGAAATGACCCACATGCACCAATGTAAGTATTACCTATTTCAATAAACCCATATATTCGAATCATTGGTTATTATATGAACTACATAAAACACAACAGTCATGTAGTGTTTAAAATATTTTTAAAATGCGGGAGTCGTTTGCGATTGTAACATATTTTCCTTCACCTTTCGCTTGCTCACATGTCAATTTTTACTTTCGGTCGCATGAAGTGCTGCATAATCCGAGTCGCCAAGAAAGAATTCACTAATGAAAT
This sequence comes from Sclerospora graminicola, assembly GCA_001887855.2. Lineage (NCBI taxonomy): Eukaryota > Oomycota > Peronosporomycetes > Peronosporales > Peronosporaceae > Sclerospora > Sclerospora graminicola. The sequence continues at coordinate 8,836 of MIQA02004593.1, read as the reverse complement.
GATAACATGATACAAGTCGTATCGTTAATACGTTTAATTTAATGATAGAGTGAAATGTTTCTTGCAAACCATTTCAGAAGAAATGTCACAGAATGCAGGACAGTGGTACGCGCTAATTAGCCTAGCGTTCCTTCAACTTAATATCCTATAGAAACTCTAAGATTCTCGTTATATTAGATTTATCTGGGTAGTGCGAATGGAGGTACCCAGCCTTAAAAAACACAGTACTAGTTTGATGACCGAACTGTGCAAATCCACAGACCGAATCTTTTAGTCGCTATTGATGAACGTGGTGTGACTGGTCTCCCCATAAGATTCTTCGCAATTAATAATGAATATGCAGCAGCAACCGAGCAGGTAAACATGAACTGCAAGCCCTCGCCCATTTGAGAGATGCCCTAAGAACCGCTATACAAACCAAGATTAACACTGCACCTCACTTGTGGTTAATTCTTACACTGCTGCGTAACAGTGATTCCATCTGGACGCACCTCCACACAGGAACGTTAGGGTGCCGCCTATACGATGGCCCATGTTTTTCCATTGCCAGCTAATTTTCTTGCCTCCAAAAGGGCTAGCGATCCTCTACATGCACAATCAGTACCAAGGGACTACAAGCTCAAACAACATTTGTTTAAGCTTACCACGAGTAGATTGAGCGCCGCTAGAGCTGCCGTCCCAACAGCGAGCCACGAATATGCGTGGATGTGAAGTGTTCATTGCCAAAAACTATATTTGTCATGTACCCCCGAGACTCATTGTAACAGGGCAACTGTTACGCGGCTTACACTGTAAAATTGCAGTGAGGAAGCGTGCAATTTGAGTAGGACCAAATGTAAATTTGGTCCTCCTTAGTTTACCTTAGATAAACTTTAATAAAGACTAATTAATTTATTAATTAATCTATCACTTAAGTAAATATATATTAATATATCTACTTAAGGCTACTTGTGCGATAGAAGGTAAGTTTAAGAGTGAATATATTATGAGTGGTTTAGAGTTAATAACTATAATTAAAGCTAAACTAATCATACAAACATGTAGTATAAAGCTGGTCTGAATGATATTTCTATCATTAGATTACTTGTTAGATTCGATAATGATATCAGAATCTGTTCTCAAAGTGGATTATAACAACTTATAATCCAATATTCACATTTCAGACATTAAGTCTGAAATTGAACTGTTATATTTCTACTTAAATATCACTTATGTAATGACACCCCATTAAATCACCCCCCACTCTAGCTGGTTGGCCAATAATATAATGTAATATTGGCCAATCGAATAATGGCACTTGTTGGTCATAACGATATTCTGTTATAACTCATTTCTGACCATAAGAGAACAAATGGTCAACAAACGCAGCGGCGCTCTTAAGGGCGCTGCCGATACTGCAATAGCAGCCACCAGCTCTGCATCACGTGCAGAGGTGTCATCGAATGCCGACGCTACGAATATAGCGTCGCAGAGAAAGACAAAGCCGAAAGACCCATTGTCTCTCGTAGTAAACGCTGCGGGTGCATCGTCTAAGAGAGGGCGGGAAGATGTCGCGAATGCAACATCTTCCATGCCTCCACCTGCCGCAAGGCGGGTGAGCAAGAAAAAGTTTAATGACATCTTCGGAAAGTCATCTGACTCCGAGGAAGAGGGCGAGGATTCTAGCAAGCTTAAGCCCGCTAGAGTTGCTTCGCCGTTGAGTGATGGCGAAGGAAAGTCTGACGCCGTCGACTACGACAGCGACAACTCCGTAAAGCGGTGGT
>MIQA02004588.1:39978-67860 GCA_001887855.2 Sclerospora graminicola | reverse complement strand
TGTTACATGAAATGAAAACTGACGTTAAATTCCTGCTATCGAGATTATCGTGGTTTCTATGCATATTGTGAATTTTAGGTTAAGTGAAATTTTAGCTAAAAACACACTTAAAATTTACATAATATATACTTTCATTTTTGTCTAGTAAACAGAACGTCTAGCACACGCATCCTGGACACTTCCCCGCGTCCGACACTTACCGGCCGGACATATCAAGTGAAGAGAACACGCACAACACGCACCTATAGCCTATACTAACCGATAGGACAATACATTGTGGCAAACAAGGCCGTAAACGCATTAACTGGTGTTTATTGCTGTTACGTTTGACTACAAGTAATTACGTGGACATCTACACTTGCCAACAGGTTATGAGCCCAAGTTACGGGGTTCAGGACCAGTTTTGCTAAGTTTTCGAAGTTTACTAAGTTTGTCGTGCAAAGTACGATTTTTGGTGGATGTCCCCTATACCGAAGGGAGACATTGGATTATCTCGTTTTCGCATATTTTGTTTCTCGTCTGTGGTTAAAGATCATGACTGAGTGGAAATATGGCTGACGAAGATGTGGATGTATCGGCCATGTTGGCATACATAAAACGTTTGGAGACGAAAATTGAAGCCATGGAAGATGCAAAATCAGAAGACTGTGCATCGATTAGTTCGCCAAAGTCTAAAAGTTCAGAACAAGGCAGCATATTTAAAGAAGCTGTAAAGAACAATGGCCCGTTTGGAAAGCGGATGACAGTGGAAGACTTAGGTGGCGACAACGGAATTGAACGTGGTGCGCAGTGGCAGACGCCGGGCGGTAACGGACCGCGAGTGTATGAAAACCAAGAAGGGCAGAATATACACCGAAGTGGGAATATGAAAATTCCCAAATTCACAATCAAGAACTTTACAGGTGAAGAGATTTATCCTGGTTTGGGTGCAGGTTTCAGGCAGTGGGCCTACCTGTTTATTGAAGCAGTGGATGTGGCACAACTTTCGTCTGGATTTGTGTGGACAGAACGTTTAAAAGTCAACAAGTTAAGTGAACATTTGGAGGGCGTAGCAGCCAGTTATTTTCAAGCGAATATAATGACGTGGTGGCAGATATCGCAGGAACTCTATTACGTTTTGGATCAGCTTTATCACGCCTTTAAAGTAAACATTACACATCAGCAAGCTGCGGTACTTTTCGCGCAAGAAAAGGATGCTAGGAGGTCATGGACCCAGCATTTCTTGTACCTTGTGGCACTAGCACGAGAAAGTGGATCGCATGAGCGTCTTATCGTGGAGAACATCGTCAAGTATGCAGCCCCAGAATTGAAAATGGGATTGATGATTAGATATAATCCACAGCGTATGGATTATATACTGCATGCTCAAGAACTGATTGCATGGGCACAGGAGTTAGAAGATGACGCAGTCAAGACGAAAAGGCAACCTAGAAGCATGGTGAATTTTGTTGATGAACGGAAGAAGAAACGTACGTGTTTCTCGTGTGGAATGGAAGGACACACGCAAAAGTACTGTCGAAAAGGAAATCGGAAACCGCAGGGCAAGAATTTCGAACGCAAGCCAAGAACGAGAGCAGATGAAAGTGGTGAAAAGAATTTTGTATTGTCGACGCTCGAAAGTGGAAGAAGATCACCAGAAATGCCTAAAAAGGATATATTGGAAGATGAAGAGTTGTGGATCATCGATAGCGGTGCAAGTCGGCACCTGGTATCGAGTGAAGATTTTCTCGAAGATGCAATTGACTGTGGAGAGAACGAAGATTTGTTGCTGCCTGATGGAGCGAAGTTGAGAGTGACCAAAGTCGGAAAGGTACGATTGAAAAGTAAGTTTGCGACGATTTTACTCACGGAAGCTTATTACGCACCAAAATTGGCGAAGAATCTAATTTCTTTGGGCAACCTTAAGAAGAAGGGATGTACACTGAAGGACACAGGGAAAACGATGACGATGATGCATGGAGATAGCGTGTTATTTGATGTCGATGTTACTGGATGCGTATTCACAGCAAAGTTGAGCCTGAAGAAAGAATTAAGTGTGACTGAAAATTTCTCGAATATGATCATGACGACTATGGAGAGTGACAGATGTGATGATCCACAAGAAGGGTCATTACATCACTTCCATTTACGATTGGGACATTTGGCTTATGACACTGTGGAACGACTGGCAAAAGATCCGGCATCGGGTATAAGGCTGACTGCCAGGCGCAGACCAAACTGTCTGACCTGCGCCGAAGGTAAAGGAACCCGCACGAAGCAGCTCAAGCAAGACAGTGGGCAGAACGCACCGATTGACAGAATCGGTGGCGTAATCTGTAGTGATCTAAAGGGACCGATTACCCCTAGAGATCGTCGTGGAAACAAATACTTGGTTGTTTTTGTCGATCATTTTTCCAACTATGTTCGAGTTTTTCCCGCAAAGTCAAAGGATCAAGCCGCGAAAAAATTTGAACATTTTTTATCATGGTTTGAAAACGAATTTAATTGCAGAATTCACGTTTTACGTACCGATGGAGGTGGAGAATATAGGAATGTGGATTTGTTTTGTAAAAAGACTGGTGTCAGAAGACAAATTACTGAAGCAGGGAATCCCGCCTCGAATGGCAAAGCGGAACGCATGAATAGAACGATATTCAACATGATACGCTGCATGATTTTTGGATCTGGTGTTCCTCTCACGTTTTGGTCAGAAGCAGCGGAATACGCAAGTTATATCCTAAATCGCAGCCCGACGCGTGCAAATATACGGAAGATGTCTCCGATTGAAGTCCTTACAAAAAAGAAGGCAAACATATCTGACATAGTGATTTTCGGTTCGCCATGTATGGTTTGGCGAGACGCCAGGAACAAGTCACTAGGAAAGCACGCGGAAAAGGCTCTAATACTTGGAAAGAGCGATGAAACTAAAGGTTACAAAGTGCTGCTCTTGAAGGACAGGGTTGTGACGACTACAAGACATGTTTATCACGTGGAAACCTTAGGAGAGAAGGAGAACGAAAAGTTATTACGTATGGTCAATAACGATGTGGAGATAAGTCACGATAACAGTGGAGAAAATTCGCGTTCGAAGGAGAACACAACAAAAAATCGTGACAAGAAACACAAGCAAGCGCCGCCGCCAAGAAAATCGGCGAGAAAAGTAAAGAAGACACAGAGAATGATTGAATACGAAGAGGCTGAAAAACAACGCAAAGAAATTGAAGATGAAGCTTTGAACAATGAAGAAGTGAGTGGAGTAAATGACGAAAATTCGTTTTTTGCTTTTGCGGTATGTAACGCCAACGATCCGGACAGTGGGAAAATCGCTGGAACTCCGGACCCCAAGAGTTACTTTGAAGCACACAAAGGGGGGCAATCTGAGAAGTGGACAGTCGCTGAGAAGACAGAATTAAAAGCCCTAGAAGACTTGAAGACATGGGAAGTGATGAAACGGAAAGATGGAGTAAAAACCTTGCCCACCAAGTGGGTTTACAAGACGAAGCTCAAGAATGATGGCACTGTTGAAAGATACAAGGCTCGTTTAGTGGTACGTGGAGACAAACAGGTATATGGAGAAAATTACTTTTTTACTTTCTCGACGGTTATGGAGATAAATAATATGAAGACCATATTAATACTGTCGATCGTGTGGAATGTGCCGGCAAGGCATGGAGATGTTCCAAGCGCCTATCCGAAGGCAAGCACCGAACAAGATTACGACATCTACCTGCAAGTACCTCAAGGCATGGAAATTTCGGACGACACACTGGAAAAGTTGGGGGTTACGAACACTAAAGAGCTAATGCTCAAACTGAAGCGAAATCTTTACGGCCTTAAACAGGCAGGACGTTTATGGTACGAACTATTGTGCGATACTTTGGTGAAGATGAATTTCTCTCAGTGTTTGACGGACACATGCATTTTTGTGAAGATTGATGAAAAAGGCACAATTGTGGTTGGAGTTTACGTTGATGATTTATTGGTAACAGCAACCAAGAACCATTTAGTGGATGATTTTTTCGAAAAAATGCAAGTGTTGGAACTAAAAGATTTGGGTAATGTGGAGAAATTTCTCGGCATGCGAATTACGGGTGACCCAACGAATGGGTACACTATTGATCAGGAGAACACTATCGTGGAGATGCTGGACAAGCACGGTTTGAAGGAAGCGAACGTCGTAAAAACGCCTATATCAAGTTTGGATGAATATGAAGAACTGAATGAAAAATTACCGATTGATTTTCGTGGAAAAGGGCCCACGGTGAAAGATTTTCAGTCCCTTGTGGGAAGTTTGTTGTGGATATCACGAATCTCTCGACCGGATATATCGTTTGCGGTGCACCGTGCCACAAGGCACACGCATGCACCAAGTCTGAGCGATTTCAAGATTGCTAAGCGAATTGCAAGATATTTGAAGGGCACCAAGACTCTGAAGTTACATTTACGTGGAGATGGAGAGATGAAATTACCTTTACGCATTGTTAGCTATAGTGACGCTGACTATGCAGCTGATCGCGTGGATAGAAAAAGTATCAGCGCGAATGTGATTTTCGTATGTGGAATTATTGCAGGATGGAGCTGCAAAAAACAAGGATCTGTTGCTCTGTCGACTGCGGAGGCGGAATTTGTTGCGGCCGCCGCGGGTGGAAAAGAGGCACTTGGTTTGAAGGAGCTTTTCGAGGAATTAGGTGTAAAGACGAAGACGCCAATCGTGTTGAAGATCGATAATCAAGCCGCGATTAAACAACTTAAGAACGAGGCGAGCGCGGCGAGCGCGAAACACATCGACGTAAAATTGAAATTTTTGAAAGACTTTACGAAACGTGGAATTGTGGAGGCTGAACATGTACCAAGCGCAAGTATGGTAGCAGACCTGCTTACGAAAACTCTACATGCACCAAGAATTCAAGAATTGTGCGAACAGATTGGATTGAAATGATGGTTTATTACGATTATAGTGGTGATGCGCTACTGATGAACCTATGGTCTTTCTATTTGCGTTGATGTGGATTGCACACGAAGCCCCGGTACTCTCGGAAGGAGTGTTGGAATTTTGGATGATGTTACGTGAAATGAAAACTGACGTTAAATTCCTGCTATCGAGATTATCGTGGTTTCTATGCATATTGTGAATTTTAGGTTAAGTGAAATTTTAGCTAAAAACACACTTAAAATTTACATAATATATACTTTCATTTTTGTCGAGTAAACAGAACGTCTCGCATACGCGTCCTGAACACTTCCCCGCGTCCGACACTTACCGGCCGGACATTTCGAGTGAAGAGAACACGCACAACATACGCAGATAGCCTATACTAACCGATAGGACGATACATTGTGGCAAACAAGGTCATAAACGCATTAACTGGTGTTTAATACTGTTACGTTTAGCTACAAGTGATTACGTGGACATCAACATTTGCCAACAGGTTATGAGCCCAAGTTACGGGGTTCAGGACCAGTTTTGCTAAGTTGTCGAAGTTTACTAAAGTTTTCGTGCAAAGTACGATATTTGGTGGAAGTCCCCTATACCAAATGGAGACATTGGATTATCTCGTTTTCGCATATTTGTTTCTCGTCTGTGGTTACAGATTTTGATTGAGTGGAAATATGGCTGACGAAGAAGTGGACGTAGCAGCTATGTTGGCATACATAAAACGTTTGGAGACGAAAATTGAGGCTATGGAAGATGAAAAATCACAAGACTGCGCATCAATTATTTCGCCAAAGTCTAACAGTTCAGAACAAGGCAGCATATTTAAAGAAGCTGTAAAGAACAATGGCCCGTTTGGAAAGCGGATGACAGTGGAAGACTTAGGTGGTGACAATGGAATTGAACGTGGCGCGCAGTGGCAGGCGCCGGGCGGAAACGGACCGCGAGTATATGAAGACCAAGAGAGGCAAAATATACACCAAGTGGGAATATGAAAATTCCCAAATTAACAATCAAAAACTTCACAGGTGAAGAGATTTATCCTGGTTTGGGTGCAGGTTTTAGGCAATGGGCCTACCTGTTTATTGAAGCAGTGGATGTGGCACAACTTTCGTCTGGATTTGTGTGGACAGAACGTTTGAAAGTTAACAAATTAAGTGAACATTTGGAGGGCGTAGCGGCCAGTTACTTTCAAGCGAACATAATGACGTGGTGGCAGATATCGCAGGAGCTTTACTATGTTTTGGATCAACTTTATCACGCTTTTAAAGTAAACATTACGCATCAGCAAGCTGCGGTACTTTTCGCGCAAGAAAAGATGCTAGGAGGTCATGGACCCAGCATTTTTTATACCTAGTGGCATTGGCACGAGAAAGTGGGTCACACGAGCGCCTTATCGTGGAGAACATTGTTAAGTATGCAGCTCCTGAATTGAAAATGGGGTTGATGATTAGATACAATCCACAGCGTATGGACTATATACTGCATGCGCAAGAACTGATCGCATGGGCGCAGGAGTTGGAAGATGGCGCAGTCAAGACAAAAAAGCAAACAAGAAGCATGGTAAATTTTGTTGATGAGCGGAAGAAAAAACGTACGTGTTTCTCGTGTGGAATGGAAGGCCACACGCAAAAGTACTGCCGAAAAGGAAATCGTAAACCGCAGGGCAAGAATTTCGAGCGCAAGCCAAGGTCGAGGGCAGACGAAAATGGAGAGAAGAATTTGGTATTGTCGACACTTGAAAGTGGAAGGAGATTACAAAAAACGCCTATAAAAGACATATTGGAAGATAAAGAATTGTGGATTATCGATAGCGGTGCAAGTCGACACCTCGTATCAAGCGAAGACTTTCTCGAAGATGCAGTTGATTGTGGAGAAAACGAAGATTTGTTGTTGCGCGATGGAGCGAAATTAAGAGTGACCAAAGTTGGAAAAGTACGTTTGAAAAGCAAGTTCGCGACGATATTACTTACGGAAGCCTATTACAAAATTGGCAAAGAATTTAATTTCTTTGGGCAACCTCAAGAAGAAGGGATGCACACTAAAAGACACAGGGAAAACGATGACGATGATGCATGGAGATAGTGTATTATTTGATGTTGATGTTACTGGGTGCGTATTCATAGCAAAGTTGAGTCTGATGAAGGAATTAAGTATAACTGAAAGTTTCTCGAATATGATTATGACAACTATGGAGAGTGACGGATGTGATGACCCACAAGAAGGGTCATTACATCACTTTCATTTAAGTTTGGGACATTTGGCTTATGACACTGTGGAACGACTGGCAAAAGACCCGGCATCGGGCATAAGGCTAACTGACAGGCGCAGACCAAACTGTCTGACCTGCGCTGAAGGAAAAGGAACCCGCACGAAGCAGCCCAAGCAAGATAGTGGACAGAACGCACCGATTGACAGAATCGGTGGCGTAATCTGTAGTGATCTAAAGGGATCGATTACCCCCAAAGATCGACGTGGAAATAAGTACCTGGTTGTTTTTGTTGACCATTTTTCTAACTACGTTCGCGTTTTTCCCGCGAAGTCAAAGGATCAAGCTGCGAAAAAATTTGAACATTTCTTGTCATGGTTTGAAAATGAATTCAATTGCCGGATTCACGTATTACGTACCGATGGAGGTGGAGAATACAGGAATGTGGATTTGTTTTGCAAAAAGACTGGTGTCAGAAGACAAATCACTGAAGCAGGGAACCCTGCCTCGAATGGCAAAGCGGAGCGCATGAACAGGACGATCTTCAACATGATCCGTTGCATGATTTTTGGATCTGGTGTCCCTCTTACGTTTTGGTCTGAAGCAACGGAATACGCCAGCTATATTCTAAATCACAGCCCAACGCGTGCAAATGTACGGAAGATGTCTCCGATTGAAGTCCTTACAAAGAAAAAGGCAAACATATCTGATATAGTGATTTTCGGTTCGCCATGCATGGTTTGGCGAGATGCCAAGAACAAGTCACTAGGAAAGCACGCGGAAAAGGCTCTAATACTTGGAAAGAGCGATGAAACTAAAGGTTACAAGGTGTTGCTCTTGAAGGACAGGGTTGTGACGACTACGAGACATGTTTATCACGTGGAGACCTTAGGAGAGAAGGAGAATGAAAAGTTGTTACGTATGGTTAATGACGATGTGGAGATAAGTCACGACAACAGTGGAGAAAATTCACTTTCGAAGGAGAATACAACAAAAAATCGCGACAAGAAATACAAACAAACGCTACCGCCAAGAAAGTCGGTGAGAAAAATAAAGAAGACGCAGAGATTGATTGAGTACGAAGAGGATGAAAAACAGCGCAGGGAAATTGAAGATGAAGTTTCGAATGATGAAGAAGTAAATGGAGTAAACGAAGAAAATTCGTTTTTTTGCTTTTGCGGTGTGTAACGTCGACAATCCGGACAGTGGGAAAATCGCTGGAACGCCGGACCCCAAAAGTTACTTTGAAGCCCATAAGGGGGGGCAATCTGAGAAGTGGGCAGTCGCTGAGAAGACAGAATTAAAAGCCCTAGAAGACTTGAAGACATGGGAAGTGATGAAACGAAAAGATGGGATAAAAACTTTACCCACCAAGTGGGTTTACAAGACGAAACTCAAGAATGATGGCACTGTTGAAAGATACAAGGCTCGCTTAGTGGCACGTGGCGATAAACAGGTGTATGGCGAAAATTATTTTTTTACTTTCTCGACGGTTATGGAGATAAACAATATGAAAACCATATTGATACTGTCGATTGTGTGGAATGTGCCGGCAAGGCATGGAGATGTCCCGAGCGCTTACCCGAAGGCAAGCACTGAACAAGATTACGACATTTACCTACAAGTACCTCAAGGCACGGAAATTTCGAATGACACACTGGAAAAGTTGGGAGCTACAAATGCTAAAGAGCTAATGCTCAAACTGAAGCGAAATCTTTACGGCCTTAAACAGGCAGGACGATTATGGTACGAGCTATTGTGCGACACTTTGGTGAAGATGAATTTCTCTCAGTGTTTGACGGACACATGTATTTTTGTGAAGATTAATGAAAAAGGCACGATTGTAGTTGGAGTTTACGTTGATGACTTACTGGTAACAGCTACGAAGACTCATTTAGTGGATGATTTTTTCGAAAAAATGCAAGTTTTAGAACTGAAAGATTTGGGCAATGTGGAGAAATTTCTCGGTATGCGAATTTCGGGTGACCCAACAAACGGATATACTATTGATCAGGAGAGCACTATCGTGGAGATGCTGGATAAGCATGGTTTGAAGGAGGCAAATGTGGTAAAAACGCCTATATCAAGTTTGGAAGAATATGAAGAATTGAATGAAAAATTACCGATTGATTCTCGTGGAAAAGGGCCCACGGTGAAAGATTTTCAGTCTCTTGTGGGGAGTTTGTTATGGATATCACGAATTTCTCGCCCGGATATATCGTTTGCGGTGCACCGTGCCACAAGGCACACGCATGCACCAAGTCTGAGCGATTTCAAGATTGCAAAACGAATTGCAAGATATTTGAAGGGCACCAAGGCTTTGAAATTACATTTACGTGGAGATGGAGAGATGAAACTACCTTTGCGAATTGTTAGTTATAGCGACGCTGACTACGCCGCTGATCGTGTGGACAGGAAGATCATCAGTGCAAATGTAATTTTTGTGTGTGGAATTATTGCGGGATGGAGCTGTAAGAAACAAGGATCTGTTGCTCTGTCGACTGCGGAGGCGGAATTTGTTGCGGCCGCCGCAGGTGGAAAAGAGGCACTTGGTTTGAAGGAGCTTTTCGAGGAATTAGGTGTGAAGACGAAGACACCAATCGTGTTGAAGATTGACAATCAAGCCGCGATTAAACAGCTGAAGAATGATGCGAGCGCGGCGAGTGCGAAACACATTGACGTAAAATTGAAATTCTTGAAGGACTTTATGAAACGTGGAATTGTGGAGGCTGAGCATGTACCAAGCGCGAGTATGGTAGCAGATCTGCTTACGAAAACTTTACATGCACCGAGGATTCAAGAATTGTGCGAACAGATCGGATTAAAATGATGTTTTATTACGGTTATGGCGATGATGCGCTACTGATGAACCTATGGTCTTTACATTTACGTTGATGTGGATTGCACACGAAGCCCCGGTACTCTCGGAAGGAGTGTTGGAATTTTGGATGATGTTACATGAAGTGAAAACTGACGTTAAATTCCTGCTATCGAGATTATCGTGGTTTCTATGCATGTTGTGAATTTTAGGTTAAGTGGAATTTTAGCTAAAACTGCACTTAAAATTTACATAATATATACTTTCATTTTTGTCGAGTAAACAGAACGTCTAGCATACACGTCCTGAGCACTTCCCCGCGTCCGACACTTACCGGCCGGACATTTCGAGTGAAGAGAACACGCACAGCACACGCAGATAGCCTATACTAACCGATAGGACGATACATTGTGGCAAACAAGGTTATAAACGCATTAACTGGTTTTATTACTGTTACGTCTAGCTACAAGCGATTACGTGGACCTCTACATTTGCCAACAGGAACTACATTTGAGGCTCCATTAGCGTCACTGTGAATGGTGTGTGTGGAGTCGTAGCTGGAGTATCGTTCCGTTATTTTCATTTCATAAGTGCGCAGTCCGCGGTACCTGAATGTGTTTTTATCGAACGTACTGCTGTTCATTTGGGTCTCGCTATCCATGTACGTGATTTTTGACAGTTACAACCCGTTACATATGCTTTTTGGTGAGTCGTTTCTATTCGGACAAAACGGCTATCTTTATGCAAATGAAAGAAGCGATTCGAGTTGCTGATATGGATTGCAGTGGCGAGATTGATGCGGACGAAGTGGTCGTCGTGCTCGAGACCAATATCACGAAATACGTGGCTGATTGCGGTGAATATGCTTTTGCTAGCACGAGGGTTTGATAGATTAATATACATACTCGGTGCAGATCATAGTGGATATATTCTGCTATAGTCTAAGAAGCATAATTGACAATTGTACACTCTCCTATTTGCTCGAAACAAGCGATTAAACCATATCTATCAAAACCTGTCGCCAAATTGCCGCTTTAGCGGTAACAATTTCCGATGTAACAGTATTTTCGTCATCAGAGTTTTTTTTCTTTTAGAACTGTGAAAACGTCTTTGCTGATTTCTTGAAATTTCACGAGGGAATACATCGCTTAGCGTCTGTAATTTTAGTTGTAAGAAAATTTCGTAGTGCTAAGGATTCAAGGGAAAACAATTATTTTTTTATTCGAATAAAATCTATTTTAAATTTTGCCAGAGCTAGCGAGAAATGTCCCCAGTGTCGTAACATTGGGTGTATACTGCTATCTAACATGGTAGCTTCCGAAAAAACTTACTAGTCCATTTTATGCCGGAATGGTTTATCAACAGATAAAAGAACTTTAAATGCTTTCATTAAGGGTAACCCGATCCGCGTACCCCGATTTCACATTCCGGGTAACCCTCAACAAAATCATTTTCATACCCTGTAAACAGCCGATTTGGGACAGGCAAATACCTTAAATTCGACAATAAACCTATGCTGGTTAATTCTTCAACCCCACCTCTCAAATAGAACCCCACGCAGTACGGTGTATAAATTAATTATCGGTTTAATCAGGCCCTGGTCAAAAACTTTTTATTTCCATTCTCGAATCTGTTGTGTCCCACTCCAGATGAAGGGCAGTTTTGGACCACGAATCCATTCTCACTCTTATATGATGTTCCAAGAAATAATATTCGGGTTCTCCATTCTATTACATGATTCCTATAATGTCTATCTGCATTTACTGAATTTAACTAGCACGTTGTATCAGCTAAAAGTTTGTGATCATCGTGTAATGATTGCTACCTTCACGTAGGCCCTGCGACGACTTCCTCGTCGCACGGCCTACCACTATATTGTGTGCCCTCCACGCAGACTGAGGTGGACACACAATATAATACTTGAGAATCGTTTTTTTGTGTTGACAATCGCTCGGCAAGACATTCTCAGTTGAGAATGGATTTGAAGGGGTAGGGTTAACGTTCGCCAATGAGCGTCAGCTTTTTCGAGAATGAGAATGGCGTTTTGAGTTTTGGACCAGGGCGTAAATGAGAGCAAATTCTAGAATCCTCTGAAGACTTTAGGGATCATCCAATTGCATGCTGTAATTTGACCCCAACGGCGACGCACGGTGGAATGTTCTCTTTAGGGTTCAACCAATAGCATGCTGTGATTTGGAACCAACGGCGACGTACAGTGGAATGTGACCGCTGACACTGGGTCTTCGTAACTTGTTCATACCATTCAATTTGATACTGATTCACATAATTCGAGCTTGCTGCCCACGAGACAAACAAATCCCGTCCCTGGAGGCTCCGCTTCGGATCCGTCACGGCAGATACAAAGATCAGAGCAGCAGATTTCCCATGTGGTGTTTCTCGTACTGGTTGAGTAAGCACTGGTGTTCCTGCTCTAACCTGGCTGTTTTCAGCAAAGAGGCGGACATATGTCCATCGTCGTGGTGCTAACTTGTCGATAATAAACCGATACGCTCCGACTGCCGCTGCTACTAACGAACTGGAAGCAGGGGTCAATTGATTCAATACGTCGCCATTCAAGCCGCTAGCAAACACTGGAGAAACGTTCTATTCAATGATATAATTCATGGTGGCGGCCCCTCCCCAATACTTTGGGTTGCGAAGGTAATGAGAAAGGACGAAGCCCCGCGAGTGTCAACAATGGTCCTGCATCAATGTTAAACGGTGATCTAGGGGCTGACGGTGCTTATAGGGTACAGATAACGACGTAGTCGTCGTGAATCATTCCCCAGTGCGTTTTTTGTTGCTACACAAGTACATTACATGGAGTAAAGCCCTTGATTATTCAAGCCAGATTGGTCAGCGACTTCAGCGGAACGAAGAAGTGGTCGTTAAGACGGACCACAAAATGCTGCGAGGTGTACCAGGCTAACCTGTTACAGACACACACTGTAAAATTGTAATACGGAATCGTGCAATTAGGTAAGGCGATAGATTATCCTTCCATTTGTAGTTAATACTGCCCCGGCAAACCTCCCAGGCCCCTCCAGCTCAAGGTAGCTTAGGAACGACGTTTGTATGCAAAGATCAGATGCAACAGAGGATCCGATAATGGGAAATAAAGACTCCTCGCTAAACAGAATGGTACAACTTTGTGAGGCAAAGATCAAATCCTTCTTGTTCGTACGTCGACAACATGAAGATGCGAGTGGTGGCGCTTGTGCACATTCATATAGTTCCATGAGCTGTGATAGCAACTCCAGTGTATCGCGAAGAGGAGAACGCCATCGATGACTTGATAAAGTAGCGACGTGGAAGATAAACGGAATGAATTTATCTAATAGATATTGCCAATTCACACTCACTTGCACAGGTCCTTCCGTCTGCTTTGCAAACCAAAAGGAGATGCACTTGGCCGGCACTGTTAGCTACAATATGCGGTAGATGCTGGTCCTGATCTGATCAACACGAACCTGTGTCAACTTATCTGCATTGATTTTCTTCCTTTTCGCTGAAATCCACTCACCATTGCTAGAACTCGCAGCGTACACTCGCTCCGTTGAGCAGCAATAGCTGCATAATCATTTCTGGAGACTTCTCGTCATGATTCCACGTTAAATGAAAGCAGTGACGGCTTACGGTGATAATGCAGATGAACATATTAATGAGTGCACAATAGTTGCAGCGTCAAGCGACGAGTATAACTTTCCCAAATATTTGCTCAAACCACTGAACAAATCAGATATCACAGTATGTTATGTAACAAGTTCGATCTGATCTCAAGTCAATTTATGCTGTGCCCTTGCAATAGTGTTTCCCCATAAAAAGCGCATTAGAAAGCATAAGATACTTTTTCATTAAACCAAAATATTGCGCCGTGTTTTTAGAGATATTGCAGAGATCAAAGAAATACACTTAGTTGTGCCTAGACGGGGGCTTCCTGCCGCTTTTTGGGTACTCTTACAAAACCTTCGTGATTACCTCCAAGCTTTAAGACGTATGCAGATGTCGCAGCGCTAACTCGAAGCTCTTTCGGTCTCTCGTGGGGTCCAAACGGAAAATCCGCTCGGGATCCCACTTGAAACTTTTTGGCACAGCGCTGCAATGCATACTGCGTCGCTGCTAGCTGCGCGAGGAAAGGCGATCTTCACACTCCTCTTCGCTCTCACACTCGTAACTTGAGTCAGAGAGCACGCAATTTCTTCCATCCGTAGCTTACTGGTGGTTCTCGTGTGAGTCTTCGTCATATTTTGTGGAGTGAGAGTGGGTGTATGCTACTTGCTAGCCATTGGCTAATATAAAGTGGAGCATATCTACACTTTTCTCGTGAAACCTGGACTTTCTTGTGAGCAACCCGCAAAATAGGATTAAATTCGTACTTAATAAAATATAAACAACAATGTACCTAATCCCGCCAAAACAATCATGCCCACTTCTCGATATAAAACCAGACCGTTTCTGTGGTGGTGCCCTTAGTGTCCTCCTCACTTAGACCAAAACGAATGTGATGTCTCGCATGACAAAAGGAACTTGACATGTGTATGAAGAGGTATATACCAATGATGAACAAAAACGTCAATACATGTATACTGCAAAACCTGTTTTACAACCCCACTGGGGTTATCGCTATAACCTCACCCATAGCTGGGGTAATATTCGAGGGGGGGTCTATTTGATAAAAAAATTGCGTTTCGTTTTCAAATGTCCCAGGGTTCGGACCATAATTTGACGGTCAATCCAGTCAACAATGACGGCCGCAAGAGTCACGCAGGAAGAATTGTGATAAACATACTATCATAATAAGAAGAACAAGTGGAACATTAATAAAAAGTCTCTTTGATTTTGGTGAATAAAACACCAGAAAACTACTATAAATTTTTAGTACAAATTTATGTAAATATTTGGGAAGCATGAATAGAACCACGTATTGTTCTTCCACTATCATTAGGGTCTTCAAGAGTGGAGGAGTCAACTGAGGAGTGGTTTACAAGTGATAGTGTGCCGTGTAATGAAACCATCCAAGGGCTTATCCCCGGCACCCGCAAATGCCACTGCAACATAGCTTTTACCTTCGAGAATATGACCACGACGTTCAACATACCCTCCACACTGGAATATTGCCAACCGTGTCTGATTTTGGGACAAGCTATTACATACATTTCACCTGGATTAGTATCAAGTTAGCAACCTTTGCACATTTGCCAGGAATAAGTTTTCGGGGAAACAAGAGCGAATACTTGCTATTCATTTGTGGTATTTTTTTGTAGCAGATGAGAATAACTTATTATGGGTTTTCATCGATATTGGCGCAGCATTGAAATATGAAGCACTGCGTTCACAGAGCATTATCTCTTCACAACTGTTGTAACGCGTACAAATTTAATCGAGAGTCGACATCTACTCGGGGAGAAGACGTTCGCAACTTATACGGATTATGTTCGATGCACACCACAACTAAGATCCCACGGTGTATTGCAAATTTACTGTCGTTCTTTCCCGAGCATAAATTTCGTGGTTTATTATACTCCTACCGGCGCGTTGCAGCGCCCTGGCTATGATCCGTGCGGTGGTTTGGGTCATTAATTACACTCCAGGCCAAATGTTTAAGACCGCCTTTTTTTCCTGATAACTCTGCAACTACTTCGAGTTTGATGCCGTTTGAGAATGTTATTGTTTGTAAGTGTTTGATATGCTAATCCTTCCATTTTCTGCTTTGGTGACATAGATCACATCCAAAAACCACTTTTTGCACCAGGCCAAAATTTACGGCCAGAAACAGGTTTACAAATTTCAAGTATACAGGTGTGTTTGATAGGATGCCTCAATGGAAAAAGTGTAGCACTGTCTGACGAGGAGCGTGGGCAAATCATGGGAATGCGTGAGGCTAACGTCGCTGTACGCGTCATCGCGCGCTGTAAATCGATCACATGATGCAGTGCAGCACGTCCTGAGCGGTCGCGGACGTCAACGTGCCACAGGCAAGCCGCCAATTTTATCGATCGTGCGCTTTGTCTGATTGTCTGCACGGCAGCGAGCGGCTAGCATTCTGCACCCAGTTGCAGCAGCAACTCAACCTTCAGTGCTGGTGCGCACAATACGATGCGTTATTCAATGTGTGGACTGGCTGTCCTACATATGGAGAATACGCTTCAGCTATTCGTAGAACATAAAGCCCGTCGCCTTGCTTGGGCGAAAAAAATGGTGCTGCTGCCCGATACATTGGGTACCATCATTTTTCTGACAGCAAATGGAACCTAGATGGACCAGACGGCCAACAGCACTACACCTTTTACCTGTCGTTCTTCCCAATTACTTAATTCAAAACAACTAGTACAAAAAATGGGCTGTATACAGACCAAAAGGTTCGATTCAAAACAACCGTAACATTTTTCAAAATGACCAAGGTACCGTCTGTTAAGGTTAGGTGTAACAATCCATTGCAGTACACTGTACATAAAGAAAAATGTTCTCACCGTTGGTTGCCGTGAGCTCACTCCGGTCAATTTTGCCTGGTTGGGAAAGAACAGAACCAGCGCTTGGTTGAGAATGAACAGCGATTGGTCTCGATGGCGAAAGCGGAAGCCGCGAGGTTACGGTCGAAAGTCACGGTCGCTCGATTGATGGAAAATTATCCCGAAGAGGCACTCGATGAAGGTGTCGATGGAGCCGAGACCACGTCTATGATTCCACCCCGGACAGCATTCGATCACATGGCGGATAAAGTCTACAGTATCGGGTTAGGTGGCGTGTTTCTTGATACAGGTCGCGCGCTGCAGAAGCTCGTATTGGAACGAATCAGTGAGTTTGCCTCGGTGCGCAGTGCTGCCATCGCTTGTTCCACGGCAGGTTCTGCCTTGGCAAGATCTTCTTGCGTCGAGCGTTGTCTCTCCGTCACTTCGGCTTGAATGATGGCACACTTGGCCGCTTCATCACTTGCTTTTTTACTCTCGGTCTCGACATTGGCTTTCTCTTGATGCACGGCTTCGGCAATCCCTGACGCAACAGCTTTCTTGTCTTCTGTGGCTTCGAGAATGACCTTGAGATCGATTTCGAGCCACGATACTGTCTCCCCCGTCTCTTTGAGCTTCTGCAATCCCTTTCAAGTCGATTGCTGCCGTATACTCTGCCATCTTTGTACGCAGAATCTTCTTGTACACTGTACAGCTGCAGCAATTCCAAGTACGACTTGGGCGTCGTATACACATGACGCCGCTCAAGCTGAAAGAAGCGCTCGGCGCAGATATTCACCGACTGGAAGGAAAAGGGCATAAAGTTTTCAATCCCTGCGCGAGCCTGGTCGGATCCAAGCAAGTCGCCAATTTCCTTGAGTTTTTCTCGACCAACCGAGAGCAGCGCTTCCTTTGGCTAGGGTTGGAACCAATCAATGACGGTACAATTCACGAGCGCCGGGAACTTGCGCGCACGCATTCGAAAGTCATCGCCAACAGACGAAAAACAAAGACACAAGTGCAATCGCTTGCGAATTGCCGCTTGAAAAAACTTGAGCACTTGTTTCCGGTCTTTTGTGCCAGCGACGGGTGTAAAGAGATTCACAATCGTGTCGAGATCTTCGACGGGAAAGAGCTCGGGGATTTCCCCCGAGGCAAGGAGATCGTTGAGATAAATGATAAACTTTTCATTTGTAATCTGTGCATCCGTGAGGAGAAACATGAGACCACCGTCTTCTTCTTGACGCGTGAGAATCTCCACGAAACTCAGGTGCGTTTTACGCAAATCGTCTTTGAATTCATTCTCGCCATACTTGGAACTGATGGTGATCTGTCGAACGGCATAGCCACAGAGATACGAAGCTAAACGTGCTAACGAACGCTTCCCACTGCCTCCGACCCGACGAGCAAAGCATGACCGCTTTCGTTCCGCAAGATTCGAACAATCCGTGCCCCGTGCTTGACAGCATCATCAAACAGATCCAACTGCATCGCCGTGTTGTTCTCATTCGTATTGTACTGTACTCAAAAAATTGTGCAAAAAAAATCGCAAATATGCGACATTGATCATTTTGAAAAAAATCAGATCGTTTTGAAACAAACTGTTCTGGAACTATACGTATGGGTATACACTTTTATACATGTCCCGTCTTTGGGTGGGCGTTTTGAATTAATCAATTGGGAAGTACGACCGGTAAAAGGTGTACTGGCAAGACATGCGTATGTCCATTAGGCAAACGAATCGTCGTCAAATGGGTGGAGGCTCCGTCAGAGTTTGGGGCGGGATAAGCGCTGTTGGGAAGACTGAGCTGGCTGTTTTTTTGGTTGGAAAACAAAACTCAGAGCATTATGTTAACACTATGTCAGAATATCTACTTCCATTTGCATACCACAACTATAGGACTCATTTTCTGTATCAACAGGACAACGCGTCCATCCATACGTCCTCGACGTCGATGGCGTTCTTTGCTGAGCACGGCGTTGGTGTTATGGACTAGCCTGCTCGTTCCCCAGATTTAAATCCGATCGAGAACGTGTGCAAGAGAGTTATACCAGAACGGTAAACAGTATGATACTGTTTCGAAACTGGCCACAACAGTCATCGAGGCGTAGAAAAACATATATCAAGCAACATTGACGAAGATGATCGAGATGATTGAGATTATGCCGTGCCAATGCGGTAATCAAGGAGCAAGACTATAAGACACACTACTAGTTCGACCAGCATCCTTAACATCCATTGCAATATAGGAATTTGTGAACCTGTAAATTTTGGCCGGGTGCAAAAGTGTTTTTGTATGTGAGCGATGTCACTAAAGCTGAAAATGGAACCATTAGCTTAGCATATGGATACCAAACGTTTACGCACATAAGTAACTTAAACGAAATCACCAAACTCATAATAGTTGCAGAGTTATAAGAAAAACAAGATGGCCGTAAACGTTTGGCCTCGGGTGTACTTGAAGCTGATTTAAAAGACGAGCATAACTGTGTACTATGCTTTATATTGAGTATCAATGCATTGGATGTGATGCCACAATGTTCCTTGAGTGATCAAATCATAGCTGTGTATAACGATGATCGCTATTTTGCACCAAACATTAAGTATCTTTCCCTCCAAGCAGCTGCTGACGAAATTAAATAAACGTCTCGAGATCGCATGAAGCGTTACGAGCTTGATGGTCCGCTTGTGACGTTTTCGATATATACGTTATAATTCCCCCAGTGTCGTCATCCCCGTCGATGACGACATCCGTGCCCGTCGGATTCACGAACATCATGTCAATCCCATCGGCGGTCATCTCGGACGCGTGACGGTGTACGAAGCCCTGACCGATCCTGGTTTTGGGCCCGTATGTATAAGTGGGTTCGTACGTGGTACGAACGTGCGAGACATGCCAGTGCGCAAACGACACCGCCTTCACAGGCGCCGCTGCGTCCTTTACCGATCGCAACGGCTGCATGTTTTAATTAGCATGAATTTTATCTTTGGTTTACCTGTTGACGACACGGATCGTACGGGCGTCCTGGTCCTTTTTGATCGGTTTATCAAAGTGATTCATTTCTCCGCACTACGAATATATCTGCGAAAAACAGGAATAGATCAGCAACTACGTGCTGAAGGGATTCTCCAAGATCAGAGCACAGAAACGTGGATTTTCAACCTAAAGGCTTATCTGAATGGAGAACTGGGAACATAGAGTTTGGAACAAGGCAAGAAGTGTTTTTAAAATTGCTCCCGACTATGAAAGTAGACGAGAACGGGTTCTTGTTCTTTTATTGGGGTGCTGACCGAAACGACGTTGAAAGTGACCGTTCATCAAAGTTGGTGATTCTTACAACACTTTAACCCGATGCCCTCCATCGCTATCATGTCAGTTAGGAAAAAGGCCATGAAAAAATCAGCCGGACCTATCATCAGGGCAAGCGCCTTTGCTTCTAGAGCTTCCTGACCGGTCAGCCCACGCAGTTTCAACCAGGGTCGAGAGTATGGCTATGAATAGATCGACTCAAAGAAAGCTACCCCAGAAGTTGGTCCACATGTGGCCTAGGCCATTCAGGTGTCAAAACGAATAGGATAACACGCCGCCTGACCGATCATGGCCTCGGTTTAGACGTACTTGTTAAAAAGTGAATTATTACGGTATATCAGTTTTTTAATTATTATGTTAGTTACATAATGACGACTATTACGGTACTACTATTGGAGCGCTTTTTTGGGAGATTCACGGTACTTTGCCATATTTGGAGTAAAGTTGGGTGAAATGTATTCGGATCATAACCGACTTTATTTCGAGGTAATTATGGTGTAGGTTTCAAAACTACTTGCACTTTGTCTCGTGAGTCTCGACACTTCGCATACATATTGACTAGGTAGAGACTTAAACACTTCTTAATACACTTTTTATTAACTAATAAGTCTTTGTGTTCAACCTACGCGACAAACGTCTGACTTGGTATGCTACGTCGACTGTTTATACCTTGACAAAGTAAGGTATAAGATTCAACAAACAAGTGCAAGTTTATTCAAGATTATCGCAAAATTATCGACTACAACGTGACTAAAGCATAAGTTCCTACTGCAACATGGAAAAGGATACTTTTGAACAGGTTATGAGCCCAAAAGGTCACAATGTCGTAGACAGTGATAGTCGTGAGGAGAAAAAGGACGCAGGTTTGGGTGCTGAAGGTGCAGAGATACTGAAGCTGGTTCGAGGACTAGCCGAACGGATGGAAAAATTGGAGAACTCAAGAATCAACATGGACGAATATGATTTCAATAACTCAATGAGGCTTGGTACTCGGATGCGAATGGCATCCTTCGACAGTACATCCGAGAAAAAACCATACCCAACCGAACATTGGAAAGAACCAGATGTGAAAAATGTTGGACCTACCCCACCGCCGGCAGATTTTAGGTTTCCACCACAACCGGTATATGGAAACCATGGAGGTCAGGTACCACAAGGTGCACCAATGCAGCAAGGGGTTCCGATACCGCCTCAAGCAGCTTTCCGACAACCACCCCAACAGATTTTCAAGACACCCACAGCAAAAGACTGCAAACTTTCTATTCAAGTTTTTGACGGAAAGGAGGTCTACCGCTGACTCGGTGCTGGTTTTAAACAATGGGGAACAAGATTTATTCGACAAATTTCGATCGCCGAATCGGCGTGCGGATATCTATGGAGTGAAGACATCAAGGTCGACCTCCTAGGACAGTACTTAAATGGAACAGCCGAAAGGTATTATCAGCGTCAAGTTGGCTCATGGTGGAAGGAGTCACCAACACTCGTTCACATCATGAACAAGATGCTGAGTGCGTTCAATACAACTATAACGCCTGCACAGTCAATGAAGCTGTTCACGAGCAAGAAAAATCCAAAACGCAGCAGGAACGAGCACTACGTATATATGGTTGCCGTATCCGAGGCAGTCGGAGGAAGTGGCCCTCTCGTCCTGGAAAATATAGTTCACTACGCTTCTAGTGAGCTCAAGACCATACTAATGTCGAAATTCCGATCATTCGATCATACGAGAACGGAATTCCTCAGGCAAGCGGAACAACTTTGCCAATTCGATCATACGAGAACGGAATTCCTCAGGCAAGCGGAACAACTTTGCCAATTTGCGGTAGCAATCGAAAACGATGCCAGAGGGTCTACAAAGTTTGGAAATGATACGATTAATTACGTGGAGGACAAGCCCAAGGAAAAGAAGTGTTCAAATTGAGGGAAACCGGGGCACGCATCTTCGAAATGCAAGAAGACATCAAGAAATCAAGGAAAAGTGCCCGAACCCAGCAACAACATCGACTTTACGCTCGCGATCACTAGGAACTCAATGGTGTCGAACAACAATAGCTGGATACTTGACAGTGGTGCAAGTATGCACCTAGTCAATGACGAGACCTATCTGCGGGATGCAGAAGGAGTCAACGGCACATGCTTTCAAGCAGATGGACAAACCTTAAAGGTGTCCAAGAAAGGTTGGGTGCAAAGTACAAGTTACGCCAGACGAATCCGTACACACTATAAAGATGATGGACGTGTATTATGTGGAGAACCTTTCAAGGAACATCTTGTCGTATGGACTTTTGAAGGAAAATGGATGCAAAATGGTATACGTCGGTGGTCGGCGTGTGATGAGGCATCGTGACAGCAAGCGTCATATTTTCGACATAAAAAAGGAGAACAAGGTTCTTGCAGTCGAAGTTATAGTTGACATCCCAATAAATTTCGATCGGGACTCAATTATGGCAATCTAACAAGAAAGCGACAAGGAAACCGAGAGCGATACCTGCGTACAAAAAGGTTCCTTTATGCATTTCCATGCACGGTTGGGTCACTAAACTACGACGCCGTGGAAAAGTTAGCAAAAAAATCCAAAAGTGGGATTATGTTAACAGATACCAAAAGGCTCAATTGTTTGACTTGTGCACAAAGAAAACAAACGATGAACCCAAGGTCCAAGAAAGATAGCGGTGATAATGCACCGACCGATCGTATCGGGGCGTGATTTGCTCCGATCTCAAGGGACCAATAACTCCGAGAGATAGATTCGGAAACAGGTACATGGTCAACTTTGTGGATTTCAAGTCAAATTACGTACGAGTATTTCTCGCGAAGAGCAAGGACATTGCGGCTAAGAAGTTTGAACACTTCCTCATGTTTTTCGAAAGACAGTTTGATATCAAGATTCATATCGTACGGACCGATGGAGGCGCCAAATACAAAAACCTCGACGGTTTCTGTAGAAGTACTGGAGTGTCGCGACATATTAGTGAATCAGGAAATCAGTCAAGTAATGGTAAAGCGGAACGCATGCATCGAACCATTATGAACATGGCTCGATGCATGATATTTTCATGTGGACTAAGCTTGGCATTTTGGGGGAGACGCCGTACAATATGCGGCGTACATTATAAATCGAAGCCCCACAAGCGCGAATGCAAAGCACATGTCACCCATCAAATTTCTGAGCGGGCAGAAGGCAAAACTCGGGAGCATAGTGGCATTCGGATCTCCGTGTACAGTCTATCGAAATCCGGGGAAGAACTCGCTCGCCCATAGAGCCCAGATCGGCCTTATCGTCGGAAAAAGCGAAGAGACTAAAGGTTTCAAGGTATACCTGAAGCAAGAAAAAAAAAGTCGAGTCACCCAGAACATTAAAAATATCGAAACACTGGATGAAGAACAGAACCGGCAGATTCAAGTCGAGTTAAGCGAAGACCAAGAGTTAGAAGGAGCCCAAGACCGACGACAAGAGCCACGCAACAATAAAACAAAGAAAATTCAAAAGAAAAAGCCGTGGAAACGCGAACGGCACGGAACCAGAAGTTATCTGAAAAAAAACTACTTCGGAGTCAAAATAAACAAAGAAAACAAGACGGATGAAGGTATAGTTTCGGATCTGGGGATGGTGAATTTCGTCGGCGAAGTGGACTCTAAGAACTAAGCACAAGCAATGAAGAGTGCGAATAAAGTGAAGTGGATTGCGGCCATGAAAGAAGAAATCACGGCT
This sequence comes from Sclerospora graminicola, assembly GCA_001887855.2. NCBI lineage: Eukaryota > Oomycota > Peronosporomycetes > Peronosporales > Peronosporaceae > Sclerospora > Sclerospora graminicola. The sequence goes on along the minus strand of MIQA02004588.1, from coordinate 44,452 downwards.
CTCAAAAATAACAAAGTATGGAAAATCATCGAGAAGCCAAAGGATTGCACCCCACTACACACAAAGTGGGTGTTCAAGACTAAAACAGATCAGAATGGAGATATTAAACGTTACAAGGCAAGATTAGTGGCATGTGGAAACGAGCAGCGTTTCGGCATTGATTACACTCTGACTTTTGCAGCTGTCATCGAAATGGGAACGGTGAAGTTGATTCTAGGCTTGGCATGCAAATGGAAAGACCCCGCAAAACACGGTGACATACCTAACGCATATGTGAAGGCTTACGATGACGAACACGACATATACCTGTATATTCCAAAAAGTATGGAGCTAACGGACGACATTTCGAAGGAAAAACAAGCTTCAGGACGAGTGCTGAAGCTCGAGTAAACGTTGTATGGACTTAAGCAAACCGGGAGACTATGGATTCGTTTGCTACAGGAAAATTGGTTGAATTGAAATTTTCGCAGTGCATGACGGATATGTGTCTCTACGTACGATCAACGGACCACGATACGGTGATTGTGGGAGTTTATGTCGATGATCTGCTTGTGACCGGAACTAAAGAAAGCTTGGTCGATGATTTTTTGGAAGGTATGAAGGTCTTGGATATAAAAAATCTCGGGAACGTTTCTAAGTTTTTGGGTATGCGAGTCTCGTTCGACAGAAGCACGGGATACACGCTGGATCAAGAGTTGATGATCGACGGGATACTCGAGGACTTTGATTTAAAAGATGCTAATCCTGTCAAGGTGCTCATAAGTCAACAGTATGAAGATTTGAATCTTGGAGAAAGTGAAGTCTTACCGAAAGACGGAAAAGTATCGATTAAATCTTTTCAATCGCTAGTTGGAAGTTTACTATGGATCTGTCGATGCACAAGACCCGACATATCGTTTGCAGTACACAAGGCAACTAGAAGAACCCACGCGCCCAAGCAAATTGATTGGAATTTGGCTAAACAAATCGCAAGATACCTGAAAGGATCAAAACTTATGAAGTTACATATGGCGATCTCAAATAATGTCCACTCTACTGCAACCATTAAGGCCTACAGCGACTCCGATTACGCTGGATCAAAAGTTGATCTAAAATCAACTACCGGAGGTGTTGTGCTAATGGACGGCATGGTTTTGAACTGGATTTGCAAGAAACAAGGTGGTGTTTCGCTGTCTACACTGGAAGTGGAATTTTACGCGGCTTCAAAAATTGAAGTGGAAATGTTGGGTTTTCGTGAATTAACTCAAGAAGTGGGATTAAAAGTCGAGCGTCTTATGGTATTACTTATGGACAACCAAGCTGCAATCAAGATGATAAGCAGCATGGAAGGAAGCTCAAAAATGAAACATGTTGATATACGATTAAAGTATATTGTTTCGCATTTAAAGGATGGGGAAATCGAGCCTAACTATGTTCCTACGCAAGATATGTTGGCGGATTTGCTTACTAAAGCACTACCATACCCAAGACTCAACGAATTACGCTCCGAAATTGGTTTGAAGTGATGGCCGATTTCATTTCAAGAAGGAGGGCTAAAAAGTGAAGTATTACGGTAACATCAGTTTTTTATTATTATGTTAGTTACATAATGACGACTATTACGGTACTACTACTGGAGCGCTGTTTTGGGAGATTTACGGTACTTTGCTATATTTGGAGTAAAGTTGGGTGAAATGTATTCGGACCATAACCGACTTTATTTCGAGGTAAGTATAGTGTAGGTTTCAAAACTACTTGCACTTTGTCTCGTGAGTCTCGACACTTCGCATGCATATTGATTAGGTAGCAACTTAATCACTTCTTAATACACTTTTTATTAACTAAATCTTTGTGTTCAACCTACGCGACAACGTCTGACTTGGTAGCTACGTCGACTGTTATACCTTGACAAAGTAAGGTATAAGATTCAACAAACAAGTGCAAGTTTATTCAAGATTATCGCAAAACTATCGACTACAACTTGACTAAAGCATAAGTTCCTACTGCAACATGGAAAGGATACTTTTGAACAGTACTCATTTGAAATTCTGAGTCCAACAATATACCTAGACAAGGAGCCAACCAGATACCTGCAGCACGGATAAGAGATTTCTTCCGAAGGAGAACAAGCCGGAACAGATTCGAGCCAAATAGACCCGACCGCCCTTCGAAGCACTAGGCTGCTATGCTGTCCAAATTATTAACCAGTTAACACGCTGACCGGTCGTGAAAATGGACCAATCTGATCTGATCGGAGACTGCTCGGCTTGGGCAGATCAGGGCAAGATGGTGGAATGCTAAGCATAGGAGCGGGCTGGTATTATGTTCAGAGAGAAAAAACGACGCAGATGGCCATAAATGATGAGCTTGATGACGAAGGACCATTGCGAATTATGTGTGGAGTTTTGTGGATCATTACATGACTTGGTACGATTGGAGCGAACCAAGTATATTGATTAAAATTGACTTAGAACGAAAGCGAATGTACATGCTGAACTAATGGTACTGTGGAAGAGTGTGGAGACCGGTTTGGAGCTCACGTTCGTCCACATAAGATTGGTGTAACCCCCCCATGCTCTTTGGTTGTGCTGGTCAATTGAATAATCTCAGTTCAGTATATGCGGTATGCTAAAAATTACAACTGCCACTCACCCCGGTGAAAATTTCCGCCCAGGACCCCCCCCCTCCCTAGCCTGGCACATTTACCCTTTGTCCAAGAGTCCCCCAAGAGAGAATAACTACTGGAACAGTCAAAAAGTATGGAGCATCCTGTATGCCACAACCAAGGTGATAGTAGTAGCGAGTCAGGTCAGCTGATCCTGATCGAGATCACGATATGGATGAGCGGAGTACCCCATCCGACAGTCAGTCACCTGGGCCCCCGTTGGTGTTCGAACCTCGAAAAGAAATTCCGAGATCGACTACACCACAATGCCGCCAGCGAAACAAAATGATGTTTACAAAGTGAACCAGAAGAGATGCTGCGTTGGGTTTGGTTTCACATTCAACGTGATAATCCCACCCACGCTAAACGAATCTTACGGGAGATGAAGCTACTTCGACATCTTGACGGGCATGAATATATCATTAATGTTTGTAGCGCTGTCGCTTCTCTTTCGTCATCAATTTAAGCGTGTGTGTTACTCAGTTTAAAACCTAAAACTAGAGTGCTATAACTCTAATGGAAAGTATAATTTTTCCCACCTTCTTTTCGGTAACCGAGGTTTTCCATGCTGACGGCCAGTTGTTCCCTTATTACTAATATTTATTGAATTCTCTCTTTTCTTAATTATTTTCGCAAGAATCTGGCATTTACCGGTTACAGATTAGAAGGATTAGCAAGTGGACTTACAAATTCAAAAATATATTCAACTCGGATAGCACGCAACGCTACGCGGATGGGGGTTGTCAATTATTATCAACTCACCGGAGATTAGAGTCTGGACCCAGCTGGGATTTTCACATCGTATTCATCCCCGATGTCCATTTTGTGGCCAAGGTTTTTTTTAGCATAGATTCTCTCTCGCAAAATTTGCATCCAATGAGAATCATCGTTGAGGAATGGTAGTCATTTTTATCTCTTCGAGTCCTCCGAATTACTTTACAGAAAAAACGAAGTATAAATAACTTAGAATAATCTTTCGAGTTGGTATCCCGCCCCTTCTAATAGGATGGGACGCGAGTAAGGATTGTTGAGTGCTAGCTTCAAATGATGACTCCTATTCGGATTTCTTGTTTTGAAGAAGCACTTGTTCTGTCAATACCCACATTGGAAGTTCTTAATAATGCGAATAGTAACAGTTGATTGCTGTCTGCTTGGAGCTTAGCTGATGTAGTATGTCTGATCTTTTGTAATCTGTGTTGAAATTCAGGTTTCAGTAAGGCAACATGTTGAAGTGTTTCTAATTTGGGATTTCTATTACACGTTAGAAATAGCTACATTACTAAGACGTGACAATAATAGGGCCAGTTACGGAACCAAGATGGCGGCGCACAATCGCGCAAGACATTACATAAAGGTTTTAACGAACTAATATATTTTCTCAGTTTTACACTTAATCTTTTCTTTCTAGGCTTCCATCACCCGCTTTCGCGTTCTAACTAGTTATGAGCCCAAGACCAATGGATGGAGGAATTGAAGACTTCTTTGGCACAGCCGTGAATCAAGATGCTGGCTGGTACAGACGACCAACGCAGAAGGCACAAGGTAGACGACGAAGAAGTAAAGGACGCAGAAGTTCACGGAAGGAACAAGTGTCAAGGAGAAGTAAAAGATTTGATGAAGATCATCAAGAAAATGAACGAGAGGCTTGAACATTTGGGGGAGCATCACGAGGGTCGGATGACCAGTGTTTTTCAAAATGGAGACCAACGGATGCGACTGGGATCATTGGATGATGGTCTGGGACATATTGGATCACCTCAACCAAATCTGGCAGGTAGAACAGTACCCACAAGGTTGGCGCGGAAACGACCACATTTCCAGCATCAGAAG
>MIQA02004588.1:0-39420 GCA_001887855.2 Sclerospora graminicola | reverse complement strand
TTCGAGGGAAACCAAGCTACAAATCAAGGAATTTACGGGTGTCGAAGTTTACAAAGGACTGGGGGCAAACTTCAAAGTATGGTGCCTGAAGTTTATGCGTCAAGTGGCGATTGCTAAAGGTACCTGTGGTTTTCCCTGGAGCGAGGCCATAAAGATAAATGCTTTAGAACATTATCTCAGTGGGGCTGCGGGAAAATATTTCGATAAACAAGTTTCGGTTTGGTGGATATGAAACCGACGTTGTGGTACGAATTAGACCAAATGTTGGAGACATTCGAGCCGAACATCTCAACATTGCAAGGTATGAAACTAATGACCGCACGATAGGACCCCAAAAAAGTGGGCAGAACATCTACTATACCTGGTGGCGGTAGGTGAAGCTTCTGGATGTAGAGAAGAGCTGATTTTGGAAAGGATACTGAAGTATTCGGCGCCTGAGTTGAAGAGCACTCTTTCGACCAGATACGACCCGACGCGTGTAGATCACCTCAAACACACCGAACAACTGACTCAATTTGCGCAATGGTTGGAGCAAGACACGCTCCCAAGAAACATGCAGTTGAATACAATCAAGTTCAAGATAAAGGACAAAATAAATGTTTCAAGTGCGACCGAGTTGGCTACATCGCGATATACTGCAGAAGTGGGAACAAGAAGACAAAAAATATGGATAAAGACGTCAAATTTACGCTTTGCGCCCAGAACCGAAACAAGGCTGAAGATTCGGAGTGGATCTTGGAAAGCGGAGCAAGCAGACATCTCGTAAAGACGTCGAGATGTTGGAAAATTAAGAGGATTGTGACCTGGAATGCGTTTTACCGGACAATCAGGTGCTAAACTGTACATAAAAGGGTCATAACTCCTCAACGTGAAAGCAGAAGGAGAAATGCAACAAGTAAGGCTTACGGAAGTATACTTGCAGAAAAATTAGCAAAAATATCATTTCATATGGGAAATTGGAGCAAAAGGGCTACGTGCTGGATTACAAAGACAAAAAGCGTTGCATAATTCAAAATTCAAGTTGACAAGTGTTTTTTTGGGTGCAAAGAAGGCATGATGTATTAATTGTGGACACTATATCAATCACGAAAACCGATTTTGACGGTTCGGTATAGTCGGTGATCGAAAGCTCCGAATCAAGCACAAACGAAGACACTCAGGAAGGGTCACTGATGCATTTCATATCGATTTGGTCATTTCAACTTCGCTACGATCGAGAAAATTGCGAATGATCCAAACTCCAGTATAACACTAACGGACCGGACGCGCCAAAATTATTTTAGGTGTGCCCAAGGCAAACAAACGAAGAGCGCACAAACAAAAAGGACAGTGGACGAAACGCGCCGACAGATTGAGTAGGCGGTGTTATTTGCAGCAACCTAAAGGGTCCGATGACACCAAAAGATCGACGTTGAAACAGATATCTCGTGAAGTTTGTGGATCACAAATCAAAGTTTTTCTGGCCAAGACGAAGGGCCAAGCCGCCAAGAAATTCGAGCACTTCCTAGTGTTTTTAGAAACGTTTGACTCCCGAATTTACTTGCTTAGGACGGACGGCGGCGCGGAATACAAGAATTTGGATTTATTTTGTCGGAAAACAGGGGCGGAACGTCAAATTAGTGAAGGTAACAATCAAGCTTCGAATAGAAGTGATGCATCGTACCATTCTGAACATGGCTAGATGCATGATTTTTGCGCGCGGGTTACCACTGTATTTTTGAGGAGACGAGGTAGAATATTCGGCGTATACCCTGAGCCGAAGCCCCACAAAAGCAAAGACAAAACGAGCTTCATCTTTGGAGATATTGACTAGAATCTTGCAAAAAGTTGGTGACATCGTGGCGTTTGGAAGCCCATGGACGGTGTTCAACGACACAAAAGGAATTCGCTAAAACCAAAGCCACAAGTTGGAATGATTATCAGGAAATCAGATGCAACGAAGGACTTTCGCGTATATTTGCCAAATGACCGTATTGTTATCGTATCTAAACACGTACGAAACATCGAAACGCTTCATCAAAAACAGAACGAGCAATTTTAAAGGCTTTCGATGGAAAACCAGTGGAAAAAGGCAACGAAAGTGAAGAAAGTTCGGGGCAAGAAGGAGCTGATGAACAAACCGTTGAAGGGATGGTAACTCGCGCTAAAGGCTCGGGGCAACTAAACTCGGTGATTATTAAATATCCCATCGGATTTAAACAAGCCATTTCAAGCGACCAAGCAGAAAAATGGAAGATTTCGATGAAGGATGAAATTCAAGCACTAAAGGACAATAATACCTGGAAACTTGTGAAACGGACGTCAGCAATGAAGCGACTACACTCGAAATGGGTGTAAAAGACCAAGCTGGACCAAAACGGAGCAGTAGAACGTCATAAAGCACGGCTCGTATTGTGTGGAAATGAACAAGTTTATGGAGTCAACTATCACGAAACATTTTCGGCAGTAATGGATATGACGACAGGAAGAGTGATCCTGGCGATGTCCGCATTCTGGAACGTGACAGCAAGGCATGGCGACGTGCCAAATGCGTACGTAAAAGCAAGCATAGAAAAAAACATCGAGATATATCTGGAAATTCCACCTAATATGAAAATCTCAGATGAAACTTTGAATGAATTGCGAGTACAGGAAAAGAAAGTGTTGTTGCTGCGCCTAGAAAAAAGTTTGTATCGGCTAAAGCTGGTTGGTCGGCTGTGGAACCAACTGCTACATTACACTATCTCTAAGAATGGCTACAAGCAATGTTTTCGGATTTCTGTCTTTACGTGAAAAATGATCAAGATGGACTCACGTTGGTAGGAACTTACGTGGACGTTTTACTGGTAGATGATACCAGTATCACACGAGTCGACAAGTTTTTTTACGAGCTCAGCGAGCTACAACTTAAAGAGCTAGGGAAAGTTACGTAGTTGTTGGGGTTACGAATTGAAAGGACGGAAAACGGATATAATTTAGACCAAGAACCTACCATATGCGTTCTGATTGGAAGCTGGGAATGAACGATTCAAACTCAGTAAGTACACCCATAAGACCCAAACGAAGTGGTTGGAGAAGAATAAACAGAATCTCTGACGAAATCGAAAAACAAAAACCTAAGTATTTAAGATTTCAAACGTTAGCTGGTAGTTTACTTTGCATTGGTAGATGTACAAGACCGGACATTATGTACGCAGTTCATCGGATGAAGTGAGCTACTCATTCTCCAACAATTGGACACTGGAAATTGGCGAAGAAGGTAATTCGATTCCTAAAAGAGACTTCAAGCTTGAAATTCCGAACGGAACAGATTCCAAACAACACTGGAACGATTTCGATTGACGGGTTCAGCGACGCTGATTATGCAGGAGACAAGCGAGATCGAAAATCGATGACCGGTGGGCTACTAAGCCTAAACGGAATGAACGCTGGTTGGATGTGCAAAAAGCAAGGAGGAATGTCACTTTCGACCATGTAGTCGGAGTTTATAGCAAGCTCGATGGTTGCGCAGGAGATTCTCGGATTGCGAGAGCTAAATTTGGAGATTGGAATAAAGATGAATCAACCCATGGCTATCATGATGGATAGTGCAAGAGCCAAGCACATTGACATAAGGTTCAATTTCATCAAGGAATTCGTCGAAAAAGGTGTGATCAAGACAGTATATGTGGAGATCGATAAGATGCAAGCAGATATATTAACGAAAGGTCTACACGCACCTAAACTACTGGAATTACGCATGATGATCGGGATCACTTAAATGCAGCGAACGCGCGCCAAGAAGGAGTGTTGAAATTCAGGTTTCGGTAAGGCAACCTGTTGAAGTGTTTTTAATTTTGGATTTTTATTATACTTTAGAAATAGCTGCATTACTAAGACAATAGGACCAGTTACGAAACCAAGATGGCGGCGCACAATCGCGCAAGAAATCACATAAAGGTCTTAACGAACTAATATATTTCTCAGTTTTACATTTACTCTTTTCTTCCTAGGCTTCCATCATCCGCTTTCGCGTTCTAACAATCTGCGTGTCCATGATGGATGTCAGCATCTTCCCAGCGTTTAATGCTGGCGGTGGGGGTAAGATGACTCCATCATCAGTTCCACTGTAAATAAAAATGAGGACGAAGATAATAATGCATGGGCGCTGGAGCTTGAAGAGGAGTTATATTTTGCAGGTATGCGCGATGGGTTTTAACACGCTGAGGAAAGAGCCCTTAAGCTCTTCTTATCAGGTACAAACCCTCGTCTTGATTCCGAAGACTGGTCGGAACTCGAGTCAGTGGAAAGTACATGTAATATTGTGAAATGTAACGAGAAAAAGAAAGCGGCAAATACTCGACCATCGCTTGCTGCTGCGTTGCCACAAGAACTGGCTCTCATTATTAGCTTTGGACAAGTTGGGCACGTGTGCAAGTCTTGGAGTCTTGCTAGCATCGCAGTTGCCCGTCGTCGCTTCTCATCTCGCATGGCGGACATTTTATGTCCCTTACATTCAAATGCTGCCGTGGTAACAGGTTACCACGATAAAACTTGATAATGCAAGTATAATTGTATCAATATTTGCACGATGAAAGCCGATTTTGTTCGTCCCATCAACTTAGAGGATTTTAAACATGCGTTACGAGCAGTGCGAGTGAAGACGAGTGCGTAAAACGACGTTTACCAACAACGTCTTCGTGTCTTGCGGTTCTGTAGGTTTGCTCCAGCGTCACCTCAAAGGATCTTGCATTGTACTAAGAATGAAATGAAGACTTTGGAAGCTTTGCCTTTGAAAGCAATGAAAGCTCCTAAGGGTTTAAAAAAATACGACAAAGACGTGTTTGTGTCTGTGCGTCATTTGTTTACAGTTTTAGCTGATAATTTTGGCGATAGGGCGAACAAGTGAGGATGCTAATGTCTTTGCTCTTACATTCTCGTAGAATTGCGTTTTGGGTAACTTATGTAGACGGAAGTCGGACGTGGACGTATTGATCTTGGTACATAAAGAGAGTATGATACTCAAGTACTAGGTGGTAAGTAGTTAGGTTTGTCAAATGGCATATAAAGTCTTCGTCGCTTTTGTACCGGCTCGACAGAAGACCCGGCGCTGCGAGTTGATGCCCGCACGATAGTCAGTGCCATCGAAGGGCAGTTTTCAACTTGGCGGGAATTTTCGTCGTCAATGATTTCATTGGTACGCTCCATGAAAAAAGCAAGACAGTACTCTTTCAAATATGCAGCATTAAATTTCCGCAGCGCGCAAGAATCATCCGATATTTCCAACGGAAAACACAACTTGCGTTGTTACTTCACATAGATGTTTCGGTGGCACTAGCAAATACTGCTCAGATAGCGTCAGCAGATCAATGAGTTGCTACAAGGTATAAAGACAAAGGAGTCAGTGCTTGGTCTGCTAAAGAGACAAATACATTTAGTCCGTTCGAGTTCAGCTTGGCCACATCTTGGACGCGATTTGTGTAGAAAAACTCCAAGATTTAGACACAGTAATCACCTATAGCTCATCAATTTTGCTACTAGTCCGGAAAATCAAAGGACTCTCAGTCAATTCGAAAAATCAACATCAAGACACTTCGCATCTGGCATATCATCAATCGAGGAAGTTGACGAGTGATCTTCAATGCGAATAACTCCATCCTCGCTTTCTCTCATTGCGCCAGGACGGAACATGGCTTCGAATCTCACATCTCATTGTAAGGATCAATCGATGTGCTCGCAGAATCGCAACTGCGGCAGCTCGAGGACACGGTACCGTCAATGGCGCCGCAAGGCTGTTTCCCACGCTTCGACTAAAAATATTTAAAATCTTAATAAAAAAAGTTATTTTTAATTCAAATCTTTTTGATAACCCTGGCTTTATGCACTACCCCACTAATACTATCGGTTCCATAATGGACAATCAGTAAGTTTTGACCAATTTTATGGTGCACACAAAAGCTTTTGTGCACATTTTCAGTCCTAACAGAGAAGTAGTAGTTAACTATTAGCTACTATGAACTATGAAATCTAGTATGTAATCTGGGCTCAGTTTCCATGGTCGATTTCCTGACATCCGTCGCGTTGAATCTCTCTTGCTGTCTACTCTGGAAGGTTGGGTCCGGTGCTGGGGTAAGGTCGAAAAAGCACTTTACAGTGATCTTGAGTCGGATCCCCTCTTCTCTGGTTTCTAGTAATCTGGATTCACATTCTGCCACTGCTTCCACTTGCGCACGACACTGTCGTCGCAGAAATTCTAAGTGGTCAATGGCAGTCTTAACTTGTCCTTGGAACACTACTTGATTCCGCAATTGCCACATCCTTGTTGTCGCAATTCCACACACACCTTTCCAGATTCTATCGAACACCTCATGATAGGTCTCGTTAAACCAACCATATTTCTCCATCATTCCCCGCTTGAGACTTACCCCAATCGGTGGGGCTCGTCGTGTCACTATTGCTTCTTGAAAACCGGCTAATTGAGTGTCTGATATGGCTTCTCCTTCCCATTGTTGCACGAAACGCCGCCAGAAGTCCCGAGCCCGTTCACATTTCCAGACGATATGCTCCACACCATCGTGCCCGCTCGTACACCTTTCATCCATCAAACATCGCTGGACTCCAGGTTCTCTCACGTAAAAGTATTAAGTTGCATGGTTGCCACTCGAAACTGTCCCCACACTTGATAATTAGTAAGCATATTGTCATGTTTCCATACCTGTGCTGGTTCTACATCCTGGATCATAGCCCACCAATCATTTGAATCGTACTTTCGTTTCCATCGATCCAAGACAGCAGGCAGCTATGGGGCCACTCCATGATGATACATGAGCCTAAAAGTAATTTCGGCCATATCTTCCAAGTGCGAATTGTTTCATCCACTTGCCACCCAACTAAATGTAAAGCTGGATGGGGTTGGAACACTATTACCTTCTCGTGCAGCTCCTGCTCAGCTTCCTTGTCAACCAAACTGCACCGTGTAATCTTCCACAGAATTCCATCTGCCTGTTGACGCACTGTCACTTGTTCCGGACGTGTGCTGTTCTCTCCAATGATATGTCCCGGGGATGCTAGTTTCCAATTGAACCCCTCTATTATTGTTGGTCCGATGCATAGACTTATCGAAGGCTGTTCCCCAATGTAGTGTCCTACTTCTACTCTTGGCGAGGCTAATATCACCGCGCCTAGCCAACGTCCTATCTTTGCCCTCGTATGCGACTTCCCATCTACTCCTTGAACCTGCCACATATACGTATTAATCGTTAGTCTCAGTATTTGTAGCGTCGTTATCGTTGTTAGCGGTATCCTGTCGTATTTCCTCGCCCCTAACTCTCTTGCCCTTTCCTCTCGAATCCAAGGGTTGAAAGCCCAACAATAAGTCCCCCAGAAAGGCACCATATGATTCGGCAAGCTCCCATGGAAGGCGTATTTATCGATCTCGAGGTTGATTACGAACTGTTCCCCAGGCACTAGCTTCCCTCCCCGTGCACCGATCCGTGATCCATGTTTTTGACCACTTGGGGCAGAGTCGATGAAGCATACTCCTCTAGTTGCTCACAGTCACTTCTCCTTGGTCCTAACCATTCCATGACTTCCCGTTTTAAACTGCGCACCGTACCCGATTCGACACTTTGTCCTGCTTGACACACTGTAAACCCTTTACAAACTATGCTCCACTCCTTCACCTGGTTTTATCCCTACTAGGTCCAACCACGTCTGTTGGTAAAAGTCCGTTGCCGCTAGTAACCACTGACACGCCAGCTTTAATCTTTTGTACCGTCAACGCCACTGGTATCGAAATTAGCCCTACCCCACCTACTGCGTGAGGAGTGAAGAGTAGCGTAGGCAAGATCTTATGTCTCCCTCTCTCTGGCTTCGTACTCTTACACCATAGGAATGCCTTCTGCATGTTAACCAATTCTTGTAGGACTTCTGCTGATGTCGCGAGCATTCTGGCTGTAAAGAGGATGGAGGGTATCGCGATGACATTAAATAGTTGCACTCTGTCCATCACCGAAGTGCCACATGTCATCGCTATCGCTAAGATCCTCTGGACACATCGTAGTCTTAGTGCCAAGTTCACTGTTTCTAAATCTGCCCATCCAAAGTAATAACCTAGATATCTTATTGTATCGCCCTTCGGTAATACCGGTAGACTGTACCATTTTTGTGGTACATAATTTGAGTGTAGGAACACAAATTTACTTTTGGCCGGTTGGATTTTTAATCCTGATAGATCCCCACATCTGCGCGCCTCAGAAAAACTGTTGAGTCGTCAACAAAGGCCGAGAATCGATGCTGATACGAAGCGGTATCATGTAGGGGTTGTATCCCTTGGAACCCCGACTCCTGCTTCAGAGCCAACGCGAGAGGTTCTACAGCAATAATAAAGAGTAATGGTGCTAACGGACATCCCTGCCATATCCCTGATTTAACCTGTATGGAGTCTGAATATTGGTTGTTTACAAGAAATTCCGCTGACGTCCCCATGTGCAGCCGATTCATTAAAGCAACAAATTCAATCGAAAATCCAAATAATCGCAAAACTGAAAAAATATATCTCCTGTCCACTGTATTGTACGCGTTGCTGAAGTCTAAGAACAAGACCCCAGCACTCTCTGCAGCTGACACTTTCTTTATCATCTTATATTTCTTGAAGGCTGCCTTCATGAGAATCACCGCCTTATCCATCCTGCGACCTGAGACAAATCCCTGTTGGGTATCGCCGACGAGATGTCCCAGAAACTTCTGTAAACGTCGCGCTATGATTTTGGCAAACAGTTTATATCTCGTCGTTAGTAGTGATATAGGCCTGTAATCTAAAGCGTTACTCGAATCGCCTTTTTTTCCTAGGGGAACTACAACTGTTTTCAGAAAAGAGCGAGGAAGATCCCCTCCTTTTAAGATCTCATTGAACATAGTTGTTAGGGGTTCCAGAAGAATGGAGGTAAAGTCCTTATAGAAGTCATTACCAATTCCATCTTGCCCCGCTGCCTTCCTACGCTCAATACTCTTGATAGCCCACTCAACATCTTTCTCCGAAATCTCCGACATTAACTCCATATTTTGAGATTCCGAGACTTTATTGGCTTCCGGTGTGTTCATAAACTGTTGTAGTTTAGCAGGCAGCTGCTGACTTCCTACAGCTCGAATGACTACATCCCAAACGGTTTCCACGTCGCTGCAAACTTATTTGGAATGGAAAAAGCATCCGCGAACACTTGGTCTGAGGTAGCCACTATCTTCGTGACCGTTTGGTCTCTCTCCCAGACCGAAGATTTTTTGAAAAGCCACCTTACATCGGCTGCAGACCTATGTAAGCGAAAACCACGCCGAATCACCCGTTCTGTTTGTAATCAAAAAACCATGAGTGATGTGCTTCCTCATCGTAGCACATTCACTCAACGATCTCCGTAACTGATGCACACGCTTCTTTTGACTCCTAGCTATTGATTTCCCACTTTATATAGAATATTTCGACAGCAATCGATCCAGTAATCCCAACTAGTTAGTGCCAATGAGCAAGCCTTTTTGGTCGATAAACGCTCCACAATCGTATTCCGAATCTCCTCCTTCTGAGAACCCGGAAACGGGTAATGCATTCTTCGGATCAGAGTCATAGTTCGGGACATACTCGGATCTTTAAAATAAAGACAGACTTGACTGTGATCAGTATGAAGTGTTGGGGCCGTAACTGCCACCCATACTACCCAGTTTTTCCAGTCTCCTGACACGTAAAAACGATCTAGACGACTCGCCTGATTTCCACGCCAGTATGTAAAATGCTCATGCGGATCTAGGTGTGACTCTTCCAGCGGAGACACCATCAAAGATCTTGCGTCCCACAATTGCCACTCCTTTAAGATTCTCTGCAAAGCACCACTCTCTGGCCGCATCGATCTAGTTCCACCTAGTCTATCCAAAGCTAGGTTACCCACACAATTGAAGTCTCCACCCATAATACACAGTCTTGGTTTCCGCAGGAATATTTGACGCACTCCATTAAAGAAATGCTCTCGTTTGTTGGAGTCACTAGATGGCCCATATATATTCAGTATTATGGTATCATTCCATTTAAGCACCATGAGTCGGTTGGACCAATATTCTCGATTCCATGAAATAACATTTTCTGCTATAGAAGGGATCAATAGTATCGCCACTCCTCCCCTTTTTTAAGGAATATGCTCCAATAAGAAAGTGCCCGGTATGCCCCCATAATAAGGCCCAATGTTTTGCCATCTGTTCATATTCCTCTAATGTAGTCGCATGGGATGAAGTGGGCTGGAAGGTCCGGGTATCCTTTCTTCCACACTGACATCCACGCAATTACATCTTTATGCGCAAAGCCTCGGATATTTTGACTGATAAATGTATGCGAAATTTGTCTGTGAACACCCCCACCTTTATTTTTATCCTTAGTACTGGTCGGACCCACTAGGGACCGACTCCTTATTCAAGTTTTCTTCACCACTCCTCAATTGTAAAATCTGTCGCGTCTGAAAGAATTCAAACACCTCCTTCCAGGCCTCCGGATTCCCTTTGTCAATTCCTCCAATGATGGCGGCGTAAGTCGGACGACTTCGGACTAGTTCGAGATGACGTTGAAGCAGAGTCAAAATTGTATCTGTTGGATTATAGTCAACTCCAAGTAACGCTGCTATGTGTTCCGCGAACACATGTGCACATATCATCCCTGCTGCTAGGTGAAGCACTAGCCTTGGTGCAAGTAGTTGTAAAATTTCATTTCCGTCATAGCTGATCTTACGTAACCTTGACCATTCTTGCGAACTGTTGAGGATCGCCGTACGCTGCCCTGACCCAATCATCACTAAGAAGCGGTGTTCCCATGCCTCAAACCATGCTGTTGGAATGTCCGCGAGACCTTCCCGTTTTCCGGCTACTATTACTGCTAGCCAGCACTGTTCCCGCCAGTGCTTGGTCAGTTCCACGAGAACACTCGAGTGCACTCCATCTAGCATAAAATGAGCACCGGATACGTCCTTAATCATATGAAGAGGACGGTTCGAGTCTGCTTGTGCTGCTTTGAACCACAGAGTCTTGGTGGAACTAACCAACGGGAACGGGATACCAGTTTGTTATTCCCAATGTGGGAGTAACGTGTGCCAGGCAATCTTGAATTCATCCAATGTTATCGTGTCCATCACCGTATCAGAGTTACAATTTTTGAAATCATCAATCAATTCTCTTGCAACTGGTATAACTTCCATTGGCTCAGTCCCCACTTCCGGCGATTCCCGGCGACATACCTGTTTGGTTGTTGGACTAGCGACAACTTCAGATTCTGCCGTTTCTTGAGAACTTTGAGAGACGTCCGACGGTTTATATTCCGATCCAGAAGGTAAACCGTCCGATATGAGCAGGCATTCCTGCTCCGGTTGAATGACCTGCCATACCTTCGAGATCCATTGATTCAGGATCGGTTCGGAAATTTGGTATTGTTAGAGAAATCGCTTCCGAATTTCCACATCCGTCATGTCCGCCGCCAACAATTGTTCCTGTTCTGGTAAGGATAACTTTCCTACCGTGTATGTCAGAAAAGTGTAAAAGTTCACACATCCTGGGGTCCTTCGTCATGATAATCTCTGTTATTTCGCACTTTAAACCAGGATGAATCGTTGGTCCTTGTAACCTTCGTATCAAGTCGTCGAAATTTCCATCCCAGTCGTCGGGATCCCACGGCGATTGAGAGCTTAACGCCGATACGGAGTCTTCACCACTATCGACATGATCGGACATGTTACTGGTGTCCGCATCTTTGCTGGAGGAATGCACGATGACTTGCCTTCCGGAAACATGACGATGACTTGCCTTCCGGAAACATGTTGTTTCATCATAATCTTCGTCTTCACTGCTATTTTCCATGTTCACATCCTCTTCGGGAAGTCCCCGTCTCCTAGTCAAAATTGCGGAATAGTGTTGGTCCCCATATCGTAAAATTATGGGCCGTTTATTATCTCGTGACTCTGAGTCAGGTGACGTCAGATATGTCCGTTTTTTTGCATAAAAATCTTTTACCATCATGGGACTCATTTGATATGTCTTGGCCTGGAATCGCCGTGTTTCCGGAGTATAGTATTGAACTCCAGGTACTTTAACTCCAGGAGGGTGACAGAGTACAAAAATGTCACGTTGCAGTAATGTGCTCACCGCCTTGAGGGTATCATTACATCCCCACACATTTCTGGGTATGGTTTCCATCACCCCTGATCCACTTTCAGAGAAATCCAATAAACACTCCATAAAAAGTCGTTTCGATTCTTTTGGGGAGATCCTACGATATCCCTTGCCCAATTCAATTAACTCCCGACCGGCGGGAACTTGACACCAAAGTCCATCAACGCCCGCGCCAGGCGCCCTTCCTTAAGTTTTCTCGTCATTTCCTCCAACAATGGCGCCTTGTCTAGTAATCTAGCCGAACACGCTAATGCTTGACAGACCGCAAACAACTGGCAATTACCAGTAGCAGGTGTCGGGACAGACCGGAGGTCCAATAATCGTAAGACTTCAGAGATTGTTGACAATTCAGCTTGCCCCGCTATCTTATATGAACGGGGACAGAAGGCTTTATCGGGCCTTCTGTTTTCCCCACTTGGTCCAGTGCAGACGTTATATACGCCTTCACCTTGCTTTCCATCGTTAGTAATTGACTCGGCTTCAGCTTGGTAATTACCTCCAGTTTGCTAGACGACGAAGTCGCCCTTTTACTTGTACTCGTCCCTTCCGATTTCACACCACCCGCAGTAGTCTCCTAATGGGAGTCGCTTATTCCACTGCTTTTCGTCCCGCCGGCCACTGTCTCCGAGTGTCGAATATCCGACCGTAAACTTGACGTGAAAGGCGTTCGCGCCGGCCTCTTTTCTTCGGCCAGTATTTCCGATCTCTGCTCCTCATCTTTCCGCTTCTTCCGTTGCACCGTTATCCATTCCGCCGCTGCTTGCCCTGTCTTCCTTTCACTTGTTGGTTGTACTTTATTGTTCACTTCCTGAATAGACAACTTGGGCCGGTATCCCACCTGTCTTGTCCCCATGTTCCATTTCTGTCACCTTCGTGTCATCACTCGCCTCTGAAGAACTCTTCTCGAGTTGACTTACTCGTACCGCTTCCACTTGGGCCCTAAGTTCCTCCATACTCCGGAAAGTAGGCGCTTTAACTGAAAACTTCTGAAAGTCTTCCAGTGTTACCTGTATGCACTTGGTCTTCAATAAGTGACGTGCATTTCCTCATCGGATGTCCCAGTTCTCCACACCGTAAACACTGTTTCCTTCCACCCATAGACGGGTGTTCCACTACTAACATCGTTTGTCCCACAGTATTCTCGTGATACCCAGCTAGACCGTTGGGCAAGCGTCAGATTCTACGATTAATTCCCACGAGGTAGACGTGTCCGAGTGAGGACCATTCTTGTCGAGATCATTCAATTGAAACTCCACTTCCAATAATTTCCGTAAGAACCCCGATAATTTTAACAAGTCCACCAAACGTGTAATGTTCTTGATAATACACGTGTAAAAACCTTTGTTTCTCCATTGCTGTCCACTTGTGTGTCCCATGCTGAACCTCCAGTTGGTTGTACTATATGATATAAATTGCGCAACCGATGATCATACCTATGAAATGGTACAATCACATCTTCATATTTCTTTGCCATGTCCCTCGTAAAAAATGAAAGTACAGCGCATGACTGCCACTGTCGTAACTAATGTTCTTGACTTGTGCCACCATTTTCCACAAAGCCACACAGCCACACAGCCAGAGTTTCGAGTTACCGCTGCTGTTGCAATACTCTCTTGAATGCATTTAGTACTTAGAAATACTTCCTTGATTATGCTCTCACCACGTAAATCCATTATTAAACATCCTTCCACTTGGGCACCAATTGTGTGCACTAGCCTCACTTGTTCATCAACCTTCATAATTCTTCGCAATAATTGAGGCAGTTGTATCGCGATAATCATGCCTTCCACCAAACCTTGCACTATACGCCATTCATCTTGGGTCCCTTCACGGACCATCATCGGGGCAAATTTTCCATAGTCCTTTTCACAGACACTTTGTAGCTGTACGATCTCCTCAGCCGAATAAATGGTAGTCTTGAATAAAAAGGTTCTCTGCTCCAGTTTATTCACAGATTCTTGCACATTCCTGCCATCCACTTTATTAATCAATCCTTTCAACGGCGGTGGCACCGATTCTGCCCTCTGAACCTTCGCTTGCCCAATTAGTTTCCATACGACGCTTTCCAAAGTTTGAGCCGAACGGTGCGCTAACAACGCCACTCCGACAACTTGCTTACGCCATAACTCCTAGTCCTGCGCCGGATCCACAACCACAAGCTCAAAATAATCCAACAAACGCTCCACTTCTTGTCTCTTCAACTGCGGTAGCCGTTTCGCGGCTTCGGAAAGACGTGACCTTGGTCCGCGTGCCTTCATGTAAATCAAAGAAAACAGGTCTTGCGTGAGGTCCAGCCACGCGTGCACTCGTGGCCTCGTCGTCACTGCTTGACTCAATGCCGTATGCAGAGCCTGCGCCAAACACTTCGGTCCTTGGGAGGCCACCATGTCTATTCCGCCTTTCTTTAGTGCAGCTGCCTGCGCGGATTCTTCTACTTGATTCATCTGAGTCGAAGATGATTTTTGTTTCTGTAAATCCGGTGTCACAACCGGTAATACTGATTTCGTACCACCATTTTCCTCAATAGTGGCACTTACTGGTACCAGTATTACTGGTTGAACAACCGGTTCGGCTGGTTTCATTACAGTATCAGAGCGATCGTCTGCTTCAGGCGCCGCATCGTCCGTGTTGTACGATGCTGGTGATTCAGCAACCACTTCGTCCATGTGGCTTGTCGCCTCCCCAGCCCGCTTCGGGATGCCTGCTTCCACCGGATATATCCGGATCTGGGACCAGACCCGGGTCATCCTTTGGCCCAGGGGCATCATTCGTATCTTGCATTGTAATCCTAAACCCTGATCTGTCTCTAGATCCGGGGCTGATTTCGCAAATTTAGAACTGCGAACGGAGAAGTATATGCGCAGCAATGAAAGAAATGCGGTAATTTTTAGATTGACAAAGGAGGACAGTAATTTGTCACAAAGCTACAGCAGAACGAGAACGTAGACGTCCAAATACGCAACTACATGGGATCAGACTTATAGTATGGTTAAGAACCAAAATAAATCGTCCAGGGGACGCTCACAGCCTGCGACGTCGACGCTAGCATAGTCGTAACAGTCGTGTCTTCGATATTTGATACTCATCCGACGTTCAAAAATGTAACCCAAATGTATTAACTACTATAAAACCTGAAATAGAGACCCAGGGGGTATAGCATATAACTCCCCACCAGGCAGGGTTACATTTGAGGGAGCTGTATTTGAGGGAAGATGACAAAACCACTTCTTCAATGTTTACAACTCGGACGCTACACGTAGATGCCAATGGACGTACTCAATACTTTACTCGAGTGGCTTGAGACATATGGAGATGTAGCCGTCTTTGACGTGACCATTGTAGGAAAAGTGGTTTTTAGCGTAAAGTAGCAGGCACCAGCAATGTAGCGCCCGGTGCCTGCAATCCGGTCAGAAATTACTGGCGACCTTGTTTTTCTACTTAGCGCTTAAGTCAGTCGGTAGAGGCGCTCCGCACCGCACTACCACCAGAAGTCAGTCGCTTGTGTTGTTGTGAGTAAAAGATGTAATAAAATGTATTATTAAGTTATTAAGTGCTAATTCGTACTTTGTAACCTAAAATTTATATGCAGTGGTCCACGCTGTTTTGCTAACTTGGAATTTCATTTTCATCGAAAATCAACTCGTAATTCCAACACTCCTTCCAAAACTCCGGGACCTCCATGCAACCACATGCAATTTTCCACATCACCACAGGTACGTAACTTCACTCCATACCATCCAGCTTAGTGATACCAACTAGTTCCATCCACAACCGATAAGAATCAATAGAGAAAAGTTTAAATCAATCCAATCTGGTTTCGTAGCTCTCCAATCCTCGCAGCGCTCAATGTTTTCGTCAGGAGGTCAGCCACCATATCAGCACTCGAAACGTGCTCAGGCCTCATCCTGCCCTTCCTCGTGTAGTCTTTCACAAATTTTAGCTTCACGTCGACATGTTTCGTGCTCGCGGCACTCGCTTCGTTTAGCAATTGCTTGATTGCAGCCTGATTGTCTATCTTTAAGACAATCGGCGCCCGCGAGTTTATCCCAATCTCGCCAAGCAATTCCCTTATTCCTAGCGCTTGTTTTCCACCGACAGCGGCAGCCACGAATTCTGCCTCGGCTGTCGAGAGCGCAACTGCTCCCTGTTTCTTGCAGCTCCATCCTGCCACAATTCCATTTACGTAAATGACACTTGCGCTGATGCTCTTGCGGTCGGCCTTGTCAGCCGCAAAATCCGCGTCACTGTAGCTAACTATGCGCACAGGCATAGCTTCGCCATCATCATGTTTCAAACGTAACTTGAGAGTCTTTGTACCTTTCAGGTACCTCGCGACTCGTTTTGCCATCTTGAAATCGGAAAAAGTAGGTGCGTGGGTCCTTCGGGTTACCTTATGCACCGCAAATGCAATATCCGGACGCGAGCACCGTGAGATCCACAGTAAACTGCCGACCAACGATTGAAATTCCCTAACCGTGGGGGTTTTTCCATCCTTGATCGCCGTCAAACGTGTGTCCGAACTTTCAGGAGCTTCTTCCTCCATGATCGGGGTCCTCACGATGTTCGCGTCCTTTAAACCATGTTTTTCCAACATTTCATTTATCGTTATCTCTTGGTCAACCCAATAACCGCTCTCCGGATCTCCTCCGATCCGCATACCCAAAAATTTCTCGACCTTTCCAAGGTCTTTCAATTCCAAAACCGCCATTTCCACAAAGAAATTTTCGACCAAACTTTCATCAGTGGCGGTCACTAGTAGGTCGTCAACATAGACTCCCACTAGCACCGAACCACTGTCGTCATTTCGCACAAAGATGCAAGTGTCAGTGAGACACTGCATAAACTTTAGTTTCACCAGGGTGTCTCTTAGCAATTCGTACCAGAGACGCCCTGCCTGTTTCAATCCATAGAGGTTTCTTTCCAGCTTTAAGACCACGTCGTTTTCGGTCCTCGCACCTAATTCCTCGAGTTTTTCTTTCGACACTTCCATGCCCTTGGACACCTTTAAATGTATTTCGTAGTTTTCTTCGGTCGACGCTTACGGATAGGCACTGGGCACATCACCGTGCCGTGCAGGCACCTTCCAGATGATTGCCATAACCAAAATCATCTTAACGTTGTTTAGATCCAGTACAGTCGAGAACGTAAAGAAATAATCTTCGCCAAAAATTCGACGATCGCCCCGGGCTACGAGCCGAGCCTTTCGGCGCTCAACAGTCCCGTCGGCCTTCAATTTTGTTTTATATACCCACTTTGTGGGCAGGGGTTTCTTGTCTTCTCTTTTTCGTACAACCTTCCAGGTTCCCAGCTCCTCCAAAGACCGTAACTCTGCATCTTCCGCCTCTTTCCATTCACGAGACAACTTTCCCTTGTGGGCCTCAAAATAGCTCGTAGGGTCGGGTTCAGATGCCGCTGCACGACTTTCGCCTGCACCCGACTCTACAGCCGCAAATGCACACAAAAGGTTGCTTTCATGGTCGCTTGTGACAACCGGGGTCACTTCTCCCGGTTCCCGTTCTGCCGAGGCACCTTCGGTATCGTCTGCCTACTCAGTCCCGGGACTTTCCTTTTGTTTTTCCTTTCTGCTTGGTTTTTTGGAGCGCTGCTGCTTTCGGTGTCACCTTTACCTTGCGTCCCGATTTCCGCACCTCAGCTTGTTTTTGCTCCTTGGTACGCCCGGTCGACCCGTCCTCTTTAGTCTCTGTGATTCTCGGGCGCGTTTCACATACGGGTACCCCTTCCTCGGGGTCGCCCAATAGCTTTGCAATCTGCTGATTTGCAGCGTCACTCAGGGTTTTAATCTGAGTGACGTGTCTTGTGGTCGTCACGACCCGATCCTTTATCAGCAAAACCTTGTAACCTTTCGTTTCGTCACTTTTTCCTAGAATCAGGCCCCTTTCGGCGTGCTTCGCCAGCGACTTCGACCGCGGGTCCCTGTACACCATGCACGGGGATCCGAAAACCACGATATCTCCAATATTCGTCGGTTTCTTAGTCAGAACTTGGATCGGGGGTGCCCTTCCAGGATTTGCTCTGGTCGGACTGCGATTGAGTATGTACGTGGCATACTCCGCCGCCTCCGTCCAGAAAATTAAGGGCACACCCGACCCAAAGATCATGCACCGGACCATGTTAAAAATGGTCCGGTTCATCCGTTCGGCCTTGCCATTTGAGGCCGGTGTACCTGCCTCGGTAATTTGGCGCCGCACACCCGTCTGTTTGCAGAACAAATCGACCGTGCGATATTCTCCCCCGCCGTCAGTACGCAGGACGTGGATTCGGCAGTCGAATTCGCGTTCAAACCAAACCAAGAAATGTTCAAACATCTTTGCGGCACGGTCTTTCGTTCGTGCCGCAAAAACTCGCACGTAATTGCTGTAGTGATCTACAAATACTACGAGGAATCTGTTTCCACGCCGATCGCGTGGGGTTATTGGGCCTTTCAAATCACTGCATATCACCCCACCCACGCGATCAATTGGCGCATGCTTTCCAGAATCTTGTCTTGGTTGTTTGGTCTTGTATCCCTTGCCCTCTGCACAGGTCAGGCAATTAGGACGCGAATGGTCCGTAATTCTAATGCCTGACCTCGGGTCTCGGGCCAGTTTTTCGACCGCGTCGTAGGAGATATGCCCTAGCCGTGCATGGAAGTGATGTAGGGTGCCTTCTTGCACTTCGTCCCCTACATCACTTTGGGCTACGTTCATAACCATGTTTGTGAACGTTTTACTGCAATTCAATGGTTTGTCTGCACGCAAATGAGCCACAAAAACAGAACCATAAACTTCAATATCAAACAGAACTTGATTTCGAAAAAATAACTCCATTCTTTTTCCATTATCTTTTAAAATGCAGCCCTTTTTTCGTAAGCAACCCAAAGATATGAGATTTTTTGCCAGTTTTGGCGCAAAATAAACCTCAGTAAGCGTGATCTTGGCACTTCTTGCAGTAGCGTCACTTGCGCGCAGTGTGACTTGCCCAACCTTAGTTACTTGTAGCGATCCGCCGTCTGGAAGAGTTAATGCGTCTTCCTGACCGCAATCGCGTGCATCCTCCAAAAGACTTTCGTCTGAAACTAGATGTCGACTCGCCCCACTGTCCACAATCCACAAATCATCACCGAAAACTGTTTTTTCGGTCTGTTCTTCCGCATTTTCACTTGTATACAGCACAAAACGTCTTTCGTTATCCTTGGGGCCCTGCCGCCCGCGTCTTTCGTTTCTGTGGTGGCTCTTCTTGGGGTCTTGTTGCGGGCAATTCCGTTTTATGTGCCCCTCGAGCCCACAACCGTAACAGACACGTTTACCACCCTGCTCATTTACGGAATTTACTGCGGGTCGTCCAAAACCCGGTCGCTTAAGCTTGTAAGCGTCATCGTCCAGTTCTTGCGCCCATGATATCAATTCCTGGGCGTGCTGCAGATGGTCTTGTCTTAGCGGATTGCACCGCACCATCAACGCAATTTTCAATCTTGGGGCAGCAAACTTAACAATATTTTCCACAATTAAGCGTTCGTTCGAATCGCTTTCACGGGCCAACGCAACCAAGTACAGGAAATGCTCTGTCCAGGACCTTTTTGGGTCCTTTTCGGCCGCGAAAAGCTGTGCTGCTTGATAGTGCGAAATGTTCACTTTGAACGCACTTAGCATTTGCTCCAGCACGAAAATAAGATTCGGCGACGCTTGCCACCAGGTACCGATGTTAGCCTGGAAATACTTGAGAGCAACCCCTTCCAGGTGCTCTCCCAACTTGTTTACTTTTAACCGGTCGTTCCACGTGAAACCGGAGGCAATTTCGGCTATCTCCAGGGCTTCGATAAAGAGATACGCCCACTGCTTGAACCCCGTGGGTAAATTTCAATTCCAGAGAAATTCTGGCAGCTTAACCTTGGGATTTTAACCCCGTTTGTAGTTGCCACCGGGTTGCCACCTAAATTCACGGGCATACCCACGCCTGCTGCCATCCCCGGCACTCCTGCCCCGGCTGCCATTCCCGGTACGTTTATTCCTGGCGCCTGCATTGGTGGTGAGGCCTCTTCACCGCCCCTTATACCACCCCCGCGCCCAATACCTTCTTCACCACCGAGGTCGTTCAGGGTCATTTTCATCCCGAACGGCCCGTGGTTTTTCAGGGTGTCCCGAAAAGCACTCGCGTATTCAGAGCCCTTGTTGGACCCTGGCGACGTGCTGGGAGCCGAACCCTGCGACCGCGCCTCTTCTACTGCCTCGAGGCGCCGGTCCATGCGTTTTAGATATTCCAGAATCGTATCCATATTCGTATCGGCCTTTTTGGCCTTTTCTTCATCCATCTTTTAGTATTAACCAGTGAGAAACTTAAAATCAGCAGAGAAACCTGCTCGTAGTCGTAACAACAGGAAACAATCCACACGAGAAAACCAAAATAGTCTCCAGTAATCGAAACAAAAACGTAAACTTTGAACGAGATAGAAAACTCCACAAACAATTCACTTTCGGTAGTTTCAAAATGCGGTCAGAGCCCGTGGTTCCTTGGGCTCATAACCTGTAGGAAAAGTGGTTTTTAGCGTAAAGTAGCAGGCACCAGCAATGTAGCGCCCGGTGCCTGCAATCCGGTCAGAAATTACTGGCGACCTTGTTTTTCTACTTAGCGCTTAAGTCAGTCGGTAGAGGCGCTCCGCACCGCACTACCACCAGAAGTCAGTCGCTTGTGTTGTTGTGAGTAAAAGATGTAATAAAATGTATTATTAAGTTATTAAGTGCTAATTCGTACTTTGTAACCTAAAATTTATATGCAGTGGTCCACGCTGTTTTGTTAACTTGGAATTTCATTTTCATCGAAAATCAACTCGTAATTCCAACAACCATTACAACCAAGCTGCGGAGGTACGCAGCGAGATGAATTTATGGGTTAGATCAAAGGTGAAGGAAATACTGTAGGCAACATATTTTTTGAAAAAAGTGAGCTGACCCACATTTTCGTGGAGAGCATATGCGATAACGAGGAGCTGATGATCGAGGAAAATTATCGTCGGGACGTTGCATATCATACAGAAGGAGACAACACGACTCAATTGTGTCTACATGCACACAACTTACAAATGCTGATTATAAAGATAAAGATCCCAAGGTGGTCCGTACTGATTTCAGGCAGCGAATAAAGAAGTATGAAAAAGCCAATGAGACTGTCGAAGGTATAGAGGATGATGGAAACGCATGTGGCGCTAAGGTGTCCAAACCGCGCGGCTTCAAGACAAGTTACGTTATCGTCACTCTGGTGAGGCTATATGGACGTAAGTTTACGTTTGCGATCACTAATTGTGGAGTTTGAGCGCAAAAAGCGTGATTCGTCGTGACTATATCTCGCGCTGCCTCATAGGCTATTACACCAGATATGAGGCCGTACCTACAGTCCTACAACGACACGATTATCGAATTAAGCCAGCACTGGGAAGGATGCGTTATAATGCCCATTCCACTTGAGCTTAAAGATGGCGAGTAAGAAGATGGTTCTTAGGGAGGCTAAATTTCAGAGTTGGTTTACCATTTACTACCCCTGGGTGCTGGTATTTTTTGAGAGGAGGGTTTGTAAAACATGTTTTACAGTATATGTAGACCGTTTACATGTAGTGTATTAACCTCTCGTATTATAAGGTAAAGTATTCAGAGAGACATTTACCTCATCAAAAGAAAAAAAGCATGCCGGTCTACTAATATGAACGGAGACTGGCATCCTCATGTCGAGTCCCTTTGTCGTTAGGAGCTCGCATGGAACTTATTCTGGGAATACGTCAGCGTATTCTCAAGCTAATCGTAATATTCGCTTTAAGCGACTCCCAGCTCTGCGCTGACCTTTGGTTTGATCATTGGGATTCCCAATGATCAAACCAAAGTTCAACGCTAGGACACGACCGATCGACGGGCACAATCCATACCACAAGCTCTGGAATGTCTAATGGAGAAGCGGTCCAAATGTTGTAGGTATCTTCCGATTTGACAAAGACAACGTTTGTTGCCAAAAAAAATTGACTTTTGTAAACTAATTTCTGAGTATCCCTGTATCATCCAATAACCCGTCGACTTCGCGATTATCATGTTTCCAAATATTATGTTTTAGTGTGCACTTCTTCCCTGTCGAATCGGATCTGCGTTTCCATCTCGTTCAAACAACAATGACCCAAAGCCCTATGTCGCTACAGTCTGAGGGCATCGAGGACGCGCGGGTATCGTCCAAGTCGCCCACGTCGTCAACGTCACCCATGTCAATCTCTCCTGCTCAATCGCTTCAAAATCCTCTTTTCTTCCCACCGTTTACGCGTCCATCAGTCCATTCCGTGCCGCATGACGTCCCGTTACGTTTTCATTGGGAGGGTTACCTTCAGAAACGTAGTGATTGGCTCAAGCATTGGGAAATGTACTATTTTGTATTACGCGGACGCGCATTGTATTGCTACCTATCGGAAGAAGATGCGCGACGTGAGAATGCAAAATCCAAGATTAAAAAAGGCAAATTTGGTTTTTCCGATCGTGTCGTCCTGGCAAAAGCTTGGAACGTTGAAGAGACGCTGGTCCCGCCAAGCCAGACGAGTTTATCGGGTTCGACGTCGGTCGGGAATGGGAGTGGACACGTCGACGCCGGGACAGAGTCCGTGACGAGTTCAGGCTCCTCTAGTGCCGTCGAGTGTTCGAGTGAATCCGCTTTTCGATTTACGCTCGCGACCCCGAAAGGGCATCAATTGCACTTTCGCACGAATTCCGAAGCCAGTAAACATGCGTGGCTTCATTTTGTAGCAAATGCAATCGAAGATCATGATGGAGCTGGTCAAATGCGACGCGAGGTGCAACGTCTGCGTACAAACGTTGCAGATTTCTATCGAGGCTATGAATATTTTTATGGGGCACTATGTGCCCGCGTGACAGCCGAGGAAAGTGGCAATCGGACGGATTGGCCGTCGTCGCCGTCGACTGCAGCGCCTGGAACCCCTGGCACCGGGTCGGCAACGGATGAAACAACCGAGCGGTCGAATCTCTCGCTTAGTGGGAAGAAACAAACGACAGTATTTGTACCCTTTGCTCCGAATCAGCCCGTGACAAAGACAAATGTTGCGGTCCCAATGGATCACGTCTTGGTGCGTTTCTTTTCGCTCTTGAAATCTGACGTAATCTTACGGAGCAATTATCTGCCCATGGTTCCTTTTGAAGGAAAATACCGTGGGTTTAGTGGTGTGCTCGAGTATTTGACACGCTTGTCACAGTCGGTTCAAGTGGAACAATTTATTGTCGAGAGTATACAGATGGAAGAGAACGAGGAGCCGTCGAGAGAGTTTGAACCACGTTCGCATCGCAAGCGTAATCACATTGTCGTGATTACGGGACGGGAAACGATGCAAGTGCGGTACAATCAGACAACCTTCATGCAACAATGGACACACAAATTGCACTTTAAACCTCGGGATCATGGTCGAATCAGTCGATGGGAGATTTTTGGCGACGTGGTGGCGTCCAGTGTCGTGTTTAAAACTCCAGGTTGTACCACGAATCTTACGTTACCTTCACTCGCTGAACGTATACGGGAATCGGTCGTGGGAGGCTACGTTGTCTCGATTCATCTTGATCAAATCACTGATGTGAGGTCCCGCGAGTTACGGGGCGATGACTTTTTCGTACGCTGTTCGCTCGATACAAATGAGTTTGAAGGGGTTTGGCATACAGAAGCGCAGTCACGCGCTGCTGCTCCAGTCGAGTGTACGAGCGACACTGCAAGTGGAAATGAACTCACGCCGTCGTGGTCGTACAATTACCATCAAGAGCTCTATTTGCAATTTGATCGACTCTCTCGTGATGATAATACCGTCTTGTTGGTCGAATGTTGTCGTAACTCGACGAATGAAGTCGTGGCTCGAACACATGTGAATCTCGCGAGCTTTCTGAACGGAAGTAGCAGTAGCAACAGCAGCAGCAGCCTTAGTACCAATGGATTAAGTTCCAGTCGATTCATGGGCCGTCTCGGTCGTCGTGGCAGTGCCATGCGAGCAGGTGAGATCCACAGCTACGTGCTCTCGAACGACCATCAGAGTTTCTTTGGCAAGTTGCTGCTAGGACTCACAATCTCGTCCATGTCGTCCCATCGATCGGTCTCACAGCGATCTTCGTCGTCGAATTTTCGAGATAGTTATCGAGATAGTTTTTGTTCCGACGATGGCGCGGATGCGTCGCTTGGTTCGTTAATCAGTCCAGCGACACGTTCGAGTTTCTGTTCGTTCTCCAAGCTGACACAGCAATTTTCACTTCCTGGCGACGAAGTGATGCATCAGTTTGTCATTAATGGCGTACGATATCAATTGGCTGAAAAGTATCGGATGGTCAAGATCGTGGGTAAAGGAACGTATGGGGAAGTGATTGCCGCGAGTGATTTTGTCCATGGCGGGACGTTTGCTATCAAAAAGTTGGGTCAGTTTCTACGGCATCCAAAGGTAGCGTTACTAGCGTTGCGAGAAATTAAGCTCATGAGTGAAATTGGCAGTCATCCGTGTCTTATGGGGTTCCACGAACTCCAGCGGCCATTGGATTATGACCATTTTGAAGATTTGTACATTATTCAGCCCTTGATGGAGACGGATTTGTGTCGCATCATTCACTCCAAGGAGAGTCTCAGTGATGATCAAGTGCAGTATTTTCTCTACCAGATGCTCTGTGGCATTCACTATTTGCATTCCGCCGACGTGTTGCATCGGGACCTCAAGCCAAGCAACATTCTCGTGAATTCCGACTGTCGGATCAAAATTTGTGACTTTGGTCTCGCTCGCCATGCAAATGACCGGGATCTGGCCGAAGGTTTGTCCGAGTATGTCGTCACGCGATGGTATCGTGCCCCCGAGCTGTTGCTCGCGAATGCCTACACGAAAGCGATTGACATGTGGTCGATTGGTTGTATCTTTGCTGAACTCTTAGGCCGCCGAATCATGTTTCCCGGCACGTCGTACGTGGATCAACTCAAGGTCATTGTTGACATTGTGGGCACGCCCACGACGTTTAGTTTCTGTGATAATCCCGTCGCTCGTCGCTATGCCGGTCGCCAGTTTTTGATTCAGAGTCAAATGGTGCCCAAAGTTGATTGGGGTCAGATCTTTCCAGAAGCCAATCCTGATGGTCTGGATCTGCTCGATCGACTGCTGCAATTCGATCCAGCCAAGCGAATTACTGCTGTTGAAGCTTTGGACCATCCCTATGTAAGTCAATGGCGCGATCCCCAGCTCGAACAGCCTTGTCACGCCGATGTTGCGAGTCAGATTACAAAGTTTGATTATGCCCAAGTGTACGATCCCCAGACGTTGAAACAATTGTTATATGAAGAAGTGATGAAGGCTCAAGTGCCTCCTGTCCGACAGGAAACGATTGCCGAGTAAGAGCAGCCGAGATGAGTGAGTCCGTACTAGTCAGTGTCCTCCTGTATATAAAGTAGAAAAGAGAAGGCAATACGAAACGACAACAACGACATGCATTCAGTACATTCATTCTTTCTTCATGTAAAAAATTTCCGCCAAGGTCAACAACGTCAACTCGCTTGTTTGATGGCAGTCGCCAACTGCACAAAGACATGTTGCTGCTCTTCCCACTGCTGCTTAACTCGCCTCACGTGGTCGTGCTCTGCTCCTTCTCGTGTCTCTAGCTGCTGTACAGCAGCTCCACCACGCTGGAGCAATGCCTGCAGCGCTTCAGCACGTGCTCGATCATGGAGAACGATCGCTAACGACTCGATAGTGTGTCTATCCAGTGCCCGTTTCAGACACTCTGTCAGTAGCTCAGCGGATGGAGCAGGAGGAACGTAGAGCAACATAAGGACAAGCGTCTGACACAATCGCTCGTCGCCAGCAGGCTCCTGGCCATCATCCCCTTGACCTCGCTCATCACTTCGTCCTTTGGATAACAGATAGTCTACAAGATAAGGAAGAAGCACAAAGCGAGCAGAAGGATGCAAGAGCGGCAACGCTCGACTCACGAGCATCTTGCCCTTTGTAGCAGCCATCATTTTCCTC
The DNA here is from genome assembly GCA_001887855.2 of Sclerospora graminicola. NCBI lineage: Eukaryota > Oomycota > Peronosporomycetes > Peronosporales > Peronosporaceae > Sclerospora > Sclerospora graminicola. The sequence goes on along the minus strand of MIQA02004588.1, from coordinate 13,259 downwards.
AATTGCTCGACGTTACACGTCATTACTGACGCCGAGACATTGACACCCAAGAGCGCCGCCAACTCGAGCAACAACCTCGTTGTTCGTGCTCGCAATTCAACGAGCGCGACGTCCATTTCTTCTTCTTTCATTGAATGAAATTGCTGCACATTAATGCCACGGGCATCCAGTAAATGACGAGCATCTTGGAGCGACAACAAGCAGTTCCATCCACGATCCAAGTCGAGTCGTAACAGCCAAGTTTCATTCGTAAACACAGAGTGACGACTTGCCGAGTCGCTCATTCGCAAAACCTTGGCGGCAGTAGCTTCTGCTGCGACAACTTGAGCCCCAGGACTGCATCCACGGCCGTGTTTTAAACTTGCAGCTTCATTGCTCGACTCGGCTGTTGTCGTCGAGAGACTCGACGATTCGTTCTCTTGACTCGTATCTCCCGGACTAGACCGCGTTTGTTCTGGATCGTCGTCAGCTTTGGCCATTGATGTCGAGGACGTTTCTTTCAAACTTAGCAACTGTTTTGGACAGTATAAACTGCTTTTGGTGTTGCGTCCAAGCACATGATAGTCTGCTTCCCAATTCCGCGACTTGACTTCCCGCTGGGCATCGCGCGGGTCAATGGATTTAACGTGCTGTAGCTTCCACGACGGCAGGGGAACCGATGGACGAGTTCCACGGGCACGTTTTTGCATATAATTGTGAAAATAATAGTCATCACTGAATGGATCACTGGAGCGAAGCCACTTCAGTTGTTGCTGCATGACGAAATTCACATCCCGTGGCGTCATCATTTTGAACGCAAGCGGGGGGTGGTGCATTGGAGGTGGCGGGGGCATCCCAGACTGTCCAAATGGCGGCGGCAGACCACGGCCAATAAACTGGGGAGGAGGGGACGGACCACTGGGGTACATCCCTAGTCTTGGCGGATGAGCTGCTGGATTTGGCATGTACATGGAAGGAGAAAACGATTGCTGCATATGAGGTAAAGGAGGTGGCGTAGGTTGCTGATTGGGAGACGTCCTCGATGGTGGTGTATTCCAAGCGATTTGCGGCGGATGTTTCTCGATGGGAGGCATCGGAGGAGGTGGAATGGGGGGAGCTTGGGGCAGCGGAGGCGGCTCCTGGTTGTAGGACGGCTTGATTTCAACCACCGAGTCATCATCATCGAGACCTAAGCCACGAAGACTTGGGACTTGACTTTCATCGAGCTCGGAATCCTGCTCCAATGTCGCCGTCTCTCGCCTAGTCGTCTTTTTGTCCGTCGTCTTGCCATGAAACTTTTCCTCGAGTCGCAGAAATTCTTGCTGGCCTCTCGCCCATTTTAAATCTTCCGAAGGTGTTGCAAGCCCTGGCGGAGCACTCAGCCCAGGCGGTGCACGACCACCTCCACTGCTTTTGTCACGGTCTGTAGACTGAAAATTGCCTAGAAAGACGGCCGAAAACGCGTCGTTGAAGAAAAGAGACGATCCACCGGTGTCACTGGCCTGGGCGCCACTCTCCACGGGCCCCAGAAGGTCGTGAGCCCGCAAGTCAGCGAGCAGCGATTCGTATTTGGTGTCATCCACATTACCGTTAGTGAAAAACGCTGGTAGCATGTCTATCGACGTGCCAAATAGCGAGTCTTCAGCCATCGCCCGGAGCTAGAAACTGGAAAAACGGACTGGACAAAGCAAAGACAAGGGATATGGAACGTTGTAAGAAGAACTAGCCGGTAACACGGGTATCAATAGAGAAAGAGAACAATGCTAGACATATTGAGACCATCTAGTTATCGAGAAAACAGACGGGGCCAACAGGAGAGACGCACATACCTGAGTCACGAAGGCTTGCTACGTGTGTGTGGAGTTTTTTTACTTTCTCCCTCCAAAATCTACCTGTTCTTATGTTGCTTAACGGCAACTCGTTGGAAAATCTTCTTCGTGCAACAGTTAAAAAAATTGTAACTTCACGTTAACTTGTTATTGCAATTATTTATTTTTTCACATTCTTCGCTGCACGCTTTGCCTTAAAGCGTTTAAGTTCGCGGACGAACCCCAAGACGAATGGCAAAAAGAGAGGAGCGAGGAGTGGGGCATAGACTCCCAACATCTGCTCTTGAGGAAAATACAGCTGACGGATCATGGTGTGGTCGTAGTACGCAGCATCCGTCAGCTCCGACGCTTGACGAGCCATGACCAGAAGACGACCAAGATCTGCTACCTCAGCACAAGTTTGTTGCTGATGATTGGTGCACAAAATGGCTTCTAGTTTCGTCACCGCTTTCTCAACCCGCGCTTGAACTCGCGCCAGGACACTCAGCTCTGGCAATGCTTCCACAAGCTCCACCGTCGACTGAAGCGTCTCAATTGCCGATTGAATTAACGTGGCAAATCGCTCTCGCATTACGACGTCCAACTCCCAATCAGCAATCCCATCGGCTCTTGAAGGTAAGAATAAAAGTTGACGTTTTGATACATCACCACTTGCTTTGTCTTCCTCTTGTTGTCGATGCCAGAATGACGGTACACCAAGTAATGTGCGAAACTCCGAGATAAATAGGCCCATGACACGCTGTAGTTCACGTTCCTTAGTAGCTGAGTCAACGGGAGCAGATCCACTAGAAGATTTCGTATAAAGCGCGTCAGGATTCAAGATGACGACAATGCCCCATCCTGGTAGCTCGAACGATGTGGCCAGTCCACTTTCATTGTGACGGCCAGAACGAATATACAACGGGGTGTGCGTACGATCCGGAAGTGCAGCCATAAAGTGTAACATTTTTTCTCCATCATCCAACATCGCAGCGTCCAGATAGTCATTCGCGCTTTTGAACTAGAAAAGGGGAAGCGATCGCATCAATTAGAATTTTAGATAAGACTGCATCATGTTTAAGCACTTACATGCTTCAGATCGTCAGCATCAATGTAGAAGTTTTTCCCGTCAGCACTTGGTGTGATCTCCTTTGCCAGTCTTGCATACTGCACGACCTGCGTCTCCAATGTAAGGTTGGCTACAGCCCCAACTTTCCGTATAAAGCTGCCCAAATACAATTCCACCAAGGTCTGTAAATTTTCCTTCCATGATGTCACAGGATTTTCTTTGAGTAAAGAAAACTGCAGCCGATATCGCAGTGCTGTCCGTGCCATTCTCGTTTCTTTCACGCGCTTCTCGCTCACGCTGGGGTACACGTGGTTCTGAATCAGCTTTTCAATGGATGAATACACTTCGTCTCCCTTTTTAATTTGGCATCGCGAAGACCAAGCATGACGATACTTTCCAACGATCAAGACTGGAGCAGAACTGGCTGTGTTTTCGTCACATAGCAGGTAAATATTAAAGCGCTCGTTCGGCGTCGGCATCAGCATGTTCAACGCGTCGTCCGTAGCTTGCAGTCCCAACGCCATTTTTTCTTGCAACTTGTTTTTCTGATCATCAGTAAACTCTAATTTGTGTGTCAAATACACGACGTTTGAAGCGCTCAAAGGTACCGAAGCTATTGAGGAGCCGGAATTGAGGCTGTAGATGTACACTTGAAACTTGTCAGGTCCACCAAAGCGTGACGCCTGCCACGATAGCTGTTGAATGCGCGAAACAGGGAGATTAACACGCTCAACTTTCGTCAAGTGCCATGCCAAAGGCGCTGCCAATAGTGTCACCACTATGAACGCCCCGACGATCTGCAGTCGCGTACCTGCCATAAGAATTGATTTGTCGTAAATTAATTTTGCTTTCTAAACAAAATTATTTTATTTGCCAGTTTAGAAATCGTATTGTCTATAACAACTTTAGAAATAGCCAGGTTTCACTCGAGTAGTCAGTTTTTGTGTCGAAGATGGCAAGGCAAGAGCCGAACGAATCGGTGACAGACACGCCCGTGCTGGAGGAAGCCGCGCGTCCGGAACCCGCCGACGCGGGTGACGCTAATAATCGCGGAAATTTCACGCGGAATTTGAACAAAGAAGCGGATGAAGCTGTGGCCAAAAAGATGTTCCTAGGAGGGCTGGCGTTTTTGCCTTGGCTTCATCTTGTGAATGTCATTTTCTATCGCAAGCAGTTCTTCGATCCGTCCATCGACTCTTCCGTTACCCTATGTATGTTTTGCAGAATAACTGCTATCAAACTTGTTGCAGGAAAATAAGACGTTTATTTGTTTGTAGGGGTGCGACGGTCGTTCATGGGCTTCTGCTTCTGGACGGTGCTATTCATCTCGTGGGTGCTCCTATTTCAGCTTAAATGGAAGGATTTCGGATGGCAAAGTCTTGTCATGGTTGTGCCAGACAAGGATGAGAATGCAGGTTGGTGAAGGGCAGAGTTAAGACTAACAAACGCAAATAAAAACAAAATAGGGTCCGCTATTTCGATGTGTAAGCTTTGTGTTACCCTTAACAAGTTACTGTAGTAGTGACTGTACTATAATTTGTAAACCACACTGTTTTGTAAGCTGCCACGAAGCATACGTCTCAGAATCCTGTGTTCCATGAGCGCCCCCATTCTCTCCATCGACACACAGCATGAAGACATGATCGTACGTCACCTTTCACATGATTTTTTGCACTCTGTTTCTTTTAATTGATTCCAACTGATAAAAACTGTATATCGCAATGCTGATTCTTTGAATAATCCAATAGCATGACGCACAGTTGGATTATTACGGCAAACGTCTTGCCACGTGCTCCTCGGACCGCACTATTAAAGTATACGATGTCACAGGTGACGTGCAGAATAATGAGCAGATATTAACGGGGTATGCAAGTTACTATTTGAATTGTTGCGATCATTCTTTAATCAGCAAAGTTTTGATGGACACGGTTATTGTCATTTTTTGTGATGAAAAAATGTAGCCATGAAGGCCCTGTGTGGCAGGTATCGTGGGCACACCCCAAGTTTGGTGTGTTGTTGGCCGCCTGTTCGTACGATGGCAAGGTGATTATTTACCGCGAGCAGAGTTTAAATCAGTGGACGCAAGCTTATGTGCATGCATTCCACAAATCCTCGGTCAACGGTATTGCCTGGGCACCACACGAGTACGGACTCGCTCTCGCCTGTGCCTCAGCGGACGGCACCGTATCCATATTGAGCTATTCGTGTATGTTGTCAGCTATACCTTCGTGCCAAAAGTATAATTTAACTGGAAATGCTACTGTTGTGATAAAAAATTACTGTAGCGGAAGGCTGGAGTGTAAACCATTTTAAGGATAGCGCATTGGGATGTAATGCCGTAAGCTGGGCGCCTTATAACTCAGTGGGCTCGCAGGGTCCTTCAGGTCCGATTTGCCGTGTAGTGACGGCGTCATGCGACAAGACAATCAAGATTTGGAGCTTGGAGGAGGGACAAACAGAGTGGACGAAAGAGGAACTGAGCTCCACGCCTGCACATAGCGACTGGGTACGCGATGTGGCGTGGGCACCCAGCACGGGATCACCGGTTAACCTTATTGCCAGTTGCTCCGAGGACAAGCACGTGTATATCTGGTCACAAACTGCAGATGACAACACATGGAAGCGTGAGCTACTGCACGCGTTTGATGCTCCAGTGTGGCGTGTGAGCTGGTCAGTCACTGGTAACGTGCTTGCTGTGTCTTCGGGCGACCACAAGGTGACGCTCTGGAAAGAGACACTCGACAAGAAGTGGATGTACGTACCCTTTTTCATCGTCAGGCACAAAAGACACAGCGATCTTAGGTCTTGTGCTTTGTTAAATATGCAGTCAAATTTCATCCGTGGACGAAGCCGGTGCCATCCACAACGGAAACTCGTAGATGCGTTTGACGTTGTTAGGAGAAACGTCGGTGCTGTAACACGCAACTTAGCAGCAGCACTTGAGCTTTCTATACTAGGGTCAAATTTATAGTTTTGTAATTTGAGTCTCATTCTGCCCTTTGTGCTCACATATTCATTGCAATCACTATAGGAGGGATTGCGGATAGGTAATTCCTGAACGACAAGTTGTAAATCATTGCCACTACTGATTAATTGAATGCCTAAATGCAACATGAGCAACAAACTGAGTATCGTCTTGAAGTAGCACTGTGTTTTATTTCTTTTTTTCACTCTTCAAAGTTGCGCGTCCACCGTCGCTGAAACTTTTCTTCTAGCGCCTGCACGCACTTGTGATGTACCTGATGTTCATGATTATAACTAGATAGTGTCATATGTCGTTCTAACGAGCGAGCTTCCTCTTTTTTCCACTCTGGATCCGACGGATCAAGTCTTTTGCTAATTAATGCACTACGTCTTTGCTCCACTGTTCGTAGAAATCCAGCGATCCAGACATCGTCAACGGTAACACAAATCGATGGAATATCAGCGAGTGCTTCAACGTCCGTAAAGAATCCTCGTCGATACGCATTGCCACAGCAAGCCTGTAAAATGTCAACATACCGTCCGGTGGGACGCATGAAGTACGGTACGTAGGCCGGTACCACACCCACTTTATGCCACATGGGAAGCATTCCCCATCCGCATACACCTAATGCGTCGTCTGGCTTAGCCACAGCTTCCCAAGCTAACGATGAAACTAACGTTGATGGGTACTCAAAGTCGTCGTCAAGCGTAATAATCAGTGTCGATGCATTGTTTTCGAGTCTGAGAGCTCCCAGTAATTTCGTTGCTGGGCCGTCATCTACACAGCGATTGACTTGTACCAGTGGTGCAAGACTCAAAAGATTCGGCGGAATCTCCTTTTCATCATAGGATCGTTCTGGGTGTCTTTTCATTGCTCCTTTAGGAATGTTCACGTAAATCTGATCTGGCTGTAAACTCTGCTTTGTCAAGGAACGTACGCTGTCGATGACCTTATCCAAGCGACTGGGGGTCGTGGTGAGTGACACGACAACACGAAATGGTGGACGCCAGGGTGGAGACGTCGGTGGTAGATCATTGGCTGTTCGTCCATCGTATGCTGTCGTAAAGATCGCCGTGGCAACAGGCGAGATGCTGCCGTAGCGCACGAGCAATTGCGTGTATCCCCAGAACACGAAAACAGCAACAGCCACAAGCAAAACACGGAAGAGAGTAATCTGGCGTAGCCATGAGTACGAGTGTTTACTATATTGTGGTAGCAATGGCTGTCGCATACACACGCTCCATTCCCTCCTCATATGCGCGTGTGTTTTTAGTGAAAAGGCACTTACTGTATATGACCTATGCTCAAACCCACACCCAAACCGCACCGCAAAACCCGCACCCAACCCGCTGCCCACACACAACCCACTGCCGACACACAACCCGCAGTTATGGGGCTAGGGGCAATCCCATAAGGATGGAAAACCTACACCACACCGAAGAATTAACACAGTTCGCGCACTGGTTGGAACAGGACACGGCGTCCAGAATAACGACCAGAGACGCGGTAAATCGCGATCAAGACAGGAATTACGAAAATGTTTCAATTGGCACAGAATGGGTCATATTGCGAAGAAGTGCCGAAGCAGTCAAAAACTCTGATGATTCGGTGAAAAAAAGACCGATACTGGAGTGAAATTTACGCTATGCGTGAGAATTAAAGACGCAAAGGAAGACTCGGAGTGGATCCTAAAAGTGGTAGCTAGTGAAGGACGAAATTTACTGGTAAATGTCAGGCCGCAGGGTACGTGCGACTTGATATCTCACGTACCCGGGCAACACAACCATTACATATTGGAAGTACCTGAAGTAACAGTACATATTGGATAGTCATGAAAGTAACGGTACCACAACCTTACGAGACCTAACGCTTTTCAGTTTTAAATATACCAAGTAAAGCTCAAGTCCCCTCATCTGGTAGCACTTGTTGGTCCCTGCACCACCGCCGCCTGCAGCACCGCCGTTTCCGCCGTACTTGCCGTTCCTGCAGTACCGCCGTTTCCGCCGTGCTTGCCGTCCCCGCAGCACCGCCGTCTTCGCCGTGCTTGCCGTCCTCGCAGCACCGCCGCCGCTCAAGAGCAGTGATTAGAAGAATCCATTCGTAAGTCCCAATCTTTTGTGAGGACAGGGACTTCTATTCATTGGCTGTAAATCCTACCGGGCCAATAGTACTGCCGCCGTTATCGAGATCGTTGTCTTAATTGGCTATAAATCGTCTCGTTTCGGTAATAAGTCAGTTTGGTTAACGGAAGGTTATCACTTCGGTTCAAGACCCGTCAGTCGCGTAAGCAACCCGCACAAGAGCGAAACCACCCGAGTCAATTATTCTGGGCCGGCAGGGTACACAGTTATACCAGCCCGCCAACAACCGACCGCCAAGTCGAAAACTTCCTTGAAACCCGGACCGAAGGTTGTCAAGAGAAGCATCCTAGAAAAGAAGAAGAGTCCAGATCAATCACCTACTTGTAAGTAAAGGTTAATATCACTTAATCAGTCAATAACTGCATTAGTGCTATAATGTCCACCCCGATGACTTCCGATCAGCATGCACAGCTGCTGCTCTCTATGGTTGCGACTATGGAGAGACAAGCGCAGTTACTTGAAGAACTTCACAAGTCCCGACAGCTATCGGAAATCAAGCTAGAGGGTGTGAAGCTTCCAACGTATGGAGGTAGATTGGACGAATCATTCCAACTATACAAGGAGCAAGTGGAGCAGTACTTCTTCGCAAGAGGAGTGGACTGGAAAAGCCGAGAGCTTTCACAAAGGATACTTGCCGTCTTAGGTGGAACACTGAAGCAAGGAGCTGCTCAGTGGTATGTGATGCAAAAACAGTACATCACAAACGTGGACGATTTCTTCAGCAAAGTCGAACGTGAATTCGTTCCTGCTGACTTACAAGAGCGCCTACGCGAAGATATGAACAATCTGATAGAGCGCGATTGCAAAGATCTCCCTGATTATGTGAGCAAGTTTCGACACATAGTCACGCAAGTCCGTGAAATGAGCGAGCTGGACCAGATCATGTACTTCCTACGTGGACTTACAGGTCGTACGCCAGAGGAGGCTCAATACCGTCGCTGTACAACACTGTCCGAAGCTATTACGGTTGCGTTGGACTTTGACCGCTCTCATCCGCAGCGATACTCCCGAGGAAACTCGCACGATAGACCAAGGTATAGGTCGTACGAAAACAGTAGTCGTATCGATCGAACAATGGTCCAGAACCCATGGACATTAGCAACGTGCAGATTCCGTCTCGCGACGAATGCCGCCGCCGAAATTTGTGCTTTAAGTGCGGTAGACCGAATCACCGCTCCGCACAATGCAATAATCAAGGAACACGTAATGATAGAGGAAATAATCGTTCCGGCAGGAGTAATCAGAGGCATACAACTCGTCAGCATGTCAACAATATGGACAGCCGTGACGAAGAACAGGAAACAGTTGTTTACGATCGTGTCACGATCAATGCCGTGAAGGTCCAACAGAAGGCCAAGAGAGAACCTATTAGCTTAGAGTCAAGCAGCTCTAGTTTGGACGTGCCAGCGCAGAGTCGACTACTAGTTCGTAATGGTGTCATTGGAGACAAATCAGTCAAGATTTTAATCGACTCTGGCGCGTCAACAAACCTAATCAAACCCGGTTTGGCAACAAAAGTGCTAAGGCACAAAAGGTGCAAGCCCGTCGTTTTGATGGAACGTGGACATCGAGTCAGCCCACAAAGAGAGTGGAAGATACCATTCGTATCGAAGGTATGGAGTTCCCAAAGATGCAGTTCACGGAATGGGACACATGACGTGATATTTGGTCAACCATGGTTCACCAAGTATAATCCGCAGATTGATTGGCGTACGCAACAGATTGAAGTTGCAGACAACACGAAGTTCGAAGACGTAGATGGTCCGACATTCCAAGAAAAGCTAAAAATTGGAGCCTATGATGAGATATATCACTTGAAAGTGACAAACGTTGAACAATCGGACATACCGCAGGAGTTGAAGCCTGTTCTGGACGAACACAAGGACGTATTTCCAGAACAACTCCCGAATGAAATGCCTCCAACGCGATCAATTAACTTCGAGTTGCAAATGAAGCCTGATGCGATTCCGAGCTCCCGTGCTCCCTTCCGTCTTTCGAAGGTTGAGCAGGACGCCCTGCAACAATTTGTAGAAGAAAAAGATACGGAAAGGATGGATTGAAGTATCCAACTTTCCTTGGGTCTCTACTATTTTTGGGATTCCAAAGAAAGATCGGCAACCGGAAAGTTTTCGAAACGCGCCGAATGGCTACGAAGCGGAATTTTGAAGATCCCCATTCGATGGGTGATTGACTACCGCTATGTCAATAGCATGTCAGTCGTGGCAAAAATTCCTTTGCCATTGATCGAAGAACTATTCGACCGCATGGTTGGATGCAAGTATTTCTCGCTTCTCAATCTTGCACAAGGATATCAACAAATGGTAGTGTTATCATCAAGTCGACCGTATACGGCTTTCCGAACCCAAAAAGAAACATATCAATGGTGTGTTGCACCCATGGGTTTATCAGGAATGCCTGGTGTCTGGTCACGTCTTATGCGAACATTGTTCGATAAGCTAGGAGCATTTGTCGTCGTGTATCTTGGCGACATATGTATCTTCTCCCGTACGATGGAGGAACACGTTAGTCACGTTCGCGCGGTATGCAAAGTGTTGCGCGAGGAGAAGATTTACGCTCGACTCTCTAAATGTGCATTTGGTCGCACGGAAATCGCATTCTTGGGGCACATGGTTTCCGAAGATGGTCTGCGCGTCGACCCAAAGAAGACAGATGCTATCGCAACGTTCCAAGCGCCGACGTGTCGCAAGGAGTTGCTGAGTTTTCTGGGACTAGCTGGGTATTACCGTCGCTTCATCTGCAATTTTGCACGGATATCACGTCCGCTTAGAGATTTAACCAAGCAAGATACTTAATGGAGCTGGGGGGAAGATCAGCAAAAAGCGTTTAACGCATTAAAACTCGCACTTCAACAGTCACCGACTTTGAAGTTGCCGGACTTTACTCACCCGTTCATCGTAACAACGGATGCTTCTGGGTTTTGCATGGGTGGTGTTCTTTCGCAACGTATCAACGACAACGACCACGCCATTGGGTTTTATTCAAAACATTTTGGCCCCCATGAATTAAAATGGCCAGCTCACGAAAAGAGCTGTTGGCCATCAAGACTGCGTTAGGAAAATGGCGTCCATATCTCCATGGAAGACACTTTTCAGTCTATACCGACAATTCTGCGTGCAAGTGGATGCTCCATCATCCAAAGGTGTCTCCCAAGATGGCACGTATGTTGACGTTCTTTTCCCAGTTTGACTTTGTCTTACATCATGTTAAAGGACGGACCAATGTCGTGGCTGACGCATTGTCTCGTCCAGCAGCGTCTGGAGAGAATTCCGACGAAGCCACTGTGCAAGCTCCCGATATGTCGCACGTCGTCCATGACTGTACCGATGACTGCAACCAAGACTTCAATCTTTTGGAGAGGCATATGGTTCACTCTGCCCTCATTCAAAACATTCCGATGGATGTCTCCCATCTATTACTCGACGATGTGGAGTTGCGGGGGGAGAGTCGTCCGATAGGGGTCGCTCAGGAGCAAATCCACAACGCCGAGTTCCACGTTGTGCGCGCACATCTCAGTGACGAAGTGCGAAAAGCGATTCAGCAAGGATATCGCACAGACAAGTTTTTTGAAAATATTTGGAATACCAAACAGTCGAATGACAACTTCATAATCGACAAAGGTCTTATATACCTGAAACAAGATAATGCAATGCAACAAATATGCATTCCAGACATGCCGGAACTAAAGACAAAGATTTTATACGAGTTTCATGACGCAGCTACAGCAGCACATCCTGGAGTGCGCAGAACTTACATGAAGTTGAAGCAATGGTACTACTGGCCGAAGATACTTGAGACAGTACAAAAGTACGTCGAGACATGTGAAACATGTGCTCGATGGAAGTCAAACAGCCAGCGAAAGAAAGGATTAATGATTCCTATCCCCATTCCGGAGGAATGCTGGGAAGTAGTGTCAATGGACTTTTTTACTGGACTTCCCGTGTCGGAAGGGTATGACGCTATTTGCGTCATCGTAGACAAGTTGTCAAAAAGACCGATTTTTGCACCAACGCATACGACGGCAGATTCGAAAGACACCGCAAAGTTATTTTTCGACGCCGTAGTCCGTCATCACGGACTGCCGAAGGTTATTATCAGCGATAGAGATCCGAAGTTCACAGCAAACTTCTGGAAGTGTCTCATGAATATAATGGGTGTCAAACTAAGCATGACGACCGCTCATAGGGCGCAAGCAGATGGGCAAACAGAACGCCAAAACTTGGTTTTAGAAGACGCTTTACGCTGTCTGGTATCGTACAGTGGAGAAAATTGGGCCAAGCTACTTGGTACTGTAGAATACGCGCACGCCACCTCAGTGAACGCGTCTACTAAGCTCACCCCGTTTGAGATCGATACCGGAAGAAAAGTATCCAATCTGATTTCTCACGAATACAGAGACTACGATGGTCTGGATCCACAACCCATCTCAGAGTTCGCCTCGAAGTTCGCCAAAGATCGTCAAGATCTAGTGCGTAAGACACGAGAAAATCTAGAACAAGCCCAGGAAAGGCAAAAGAAGTATTACGATTCAAAAAGAACAAGCTTCACCTTTAACGTCGGTGACTTAGTTCTGCTGGATACCAAGAACCTACCACTCAAGACAGTTAACTCTCACACAGAGTTGAAGAAAGCGAAGCTCGCGGCCAAAAAAGTTTGAGATAATCAAAATGATTAATCCGAATGTAGCTAAATTGAAGCTACCGCGAAATATGAAGAAACTGCACTCATCTTTCAACGTCGACCTACTCTCGCCATACAAGCCGAATGTCACTGAGTTTGCGGGACGACCAATTCCGAAGGCATCACCAGTTATCCTAGAGTCGGACACAGGAGAAGAACTACACATCGTGGAAAAGCTGCTTCGTAGTCGTCAGCGCAGCCGCCAAAAAGAATGGCTAGTAAAATGGCATGGCCTCCCGGAGTGTGATAGTACCTGGGAGCGCGAGAAAACTTTTCGCCACGTTTCGCATTGGCATCGACTAGTACAGGACTTTCGAGACCGTCAACGCGAAGTCAAGTCCGGGGAGATGTCAGGCCGCCGGGTACGTGCGACCTGATATATCATGTACCCGGGTTAGGGTTACACAAAAAGAATTTATATTGTATAAAAGCAATGACGTCATTAAGTATACACAGCAGAATAAAGATTAGATAGACAATGACGTCACAGTCTGACGTCATTAGATGACGTCACCGTAAGACTTCTAGAACGATAGGCTTAGAGGTAGCTAAGAGTAGCGAACTAAGGACCTAAAATGTCAGTTTTCAATTTACCAAGT